>JBBPNP010000246.1:0-38076 GCA_038090955.1 Xerocomellus intermedius
GGTCTTGTCGAGGTACTCAGCAATCACCCAGGAATCCGTGATGAGGGCCCCGGTGTTGGGATCGCTGAGAACAGGTACAGTGTACTGTTCACTCCCATCTGGACGCTTGTTTGGTGACGCGCCGATCTCTTTGAGTTTGGGAGCGATGTCAGGCATCTCGACCCAGACAGCCTTGAACGGAAGATTCTTGTAGCCCAAAACCAATCTGGGAAGTTCATTGAATGGCTTTAACGCTAGGGGGCTGTGCGCTCGCACCTTGTATTTGCAACGTTGGGCGACACGCTACCAGGGAGCTTGGAGGGGATATCGTAGAGGACTAGTGGTAACATTGTGGAATGTCTGATCTAATTCCAGACATCCTGCACACCTTTTATCTAGTGGGCAACCTCGGCTATAACACTTCAGACTGACTAATCTACATTTTCTGCTTCATCAGCATGTTCGGTCAGCCCCCGCTCCCATCCCCGAGTCCCACGGTAGTGGGGGAGGGCTTTGTTTGCAGCAAACGTCAGCAGGCCACCTGCAAACGAGCACTGTCAAGTGTGAAATTGTTATCTAATCGACTATAATAAACTGTAAAGTTAAGGTTTGCTTGGTGGCTAGTGTCATGCATGGAGTGAATGTTCACGAAACACTCGAACGTGCTGGGGCCACTGGACGCAGAAAAATGTATGTTGCGGCGACTTTTGGTGTCTTGTATCCACAATTAATCTGTCTGCAGATTCATCCACAAAAAACCTTGTTTTCACCCTCAGATTTATGACAGATTTTGCTCCAGCATTCTATTCGAATGTGACCCAACCAGTCTATGGATGACGCTCCTTGAGCGGCGTGCTTTGTGCCACCTACTTTGACATTCGCCTCTGCTCCATGTTCGCTGGCATGCGTCACAACATCGCCAGTGATGTGCATCCTTCAGTCGTGGTCTCAGGCGTTGCATCATGCGTCACCGGGTTCGTCGTTACCCCGACCACAAGGAACCTTTATCCAAATTATACTCTACCCCTCGCACACGAATGGGACAGGTACATAGTTTTATGTTGACATTCCCCTCCTTTCTCTGACCCATTTATTGTAGAATTTATGTATCCTTTGACCGTCAGGCTTTCTCCCAGTTCTCGCCACCGCTACTCGAACGTTCCATTCCCTGCTACACGTTGTAACTCGGCATCTGTCTGAGCGAATGGGTCAACAGGCCTGCTGATTCGTAGAAAGGATCGAGGGATGCATCTCATACCATAATTTTTGGGAATGGGGTCGATACGAAGGTGTCCTCACCCGATGGACAAACAACATCACCTTTCCTTCTTTCGCGCTGCACTCCCATCGTCCAAGGCTCCCTATCCATGTATAGTACCGCGAAGTAGGCCGCATCATCCGCTTTTCCGGCGCCCCCAACCACCGTTTGACTCGTTCGCTTCATGAGTAGACATGGCGACATCACTTGGATGAACCACGAATGCAAGGCGCACTCGACAGGTGTATGGGTCCCCTCACGGTGGCGACCGGGGGGTATTTTGACAGTTGATGCCCGAGGCGACGAGAGTCGAACTGGCGACACAGGAATCGAGGGATGCGTTCCCGAAGACGACGATTATGAACCCACCGTTATTCAAAATAATAGCTGAACCTCGGCAAGGTATTCCATCTCTTTCTCCCACATCCTGCGTTGGTAGGCGTGGATAACCGAATGCGATTTGAACAAGGAAGAGTGGGCGGTCCCAACAAAACGAAAGTGTAGTTCGTTGTGAGGGTGCGGGTAGCCTTGCGAGGAGTGTAATAGAAGCTGTGTATCGTTGCCTTTTCGGTCCTAGCCTGGCGCCCGCGCACAGGGTTTCCCCAAACCAAACCACCCGTGCTGCATTAAGTTCGGTGAGCCAGCATGGATTCAGAGGGTACGCGTCTCTTTCTGTCGGCGCGCGGAGCAGTGAAATGATGTACCTACCAGTTGAACAGTGGCATTCACGGGCAGAATCTCTCTTCGCCAAATTTGAACAAGGAGAGGGAACCAGTTACATCAACGAGGTGATCGACTTTGATCGTGAAGCACTGGAACTTTGCCCACCCGGCCACCCCAATCGACCTGTCTCTTTGACTTGCCTTGCAATTGATCTCGGTCATCGTTACGACCAGCTTGGAGCGACAAGGGACCTTGAGGAGGCAATTGTCCTCTCCCAAGAAGCACTTGACCTTTGCCCAGCTGGACACCCCCATCGTTCGATGTCTTTAAACACCCTCGCAGTTCGACTCACCACTCGGTACGGGCGGCTGGGTGTGATGGAGGATCTTCACGAGGCCATTGTCCTCAACCGAGAAATACTCGACCTTCGCCCGCAAGGTCACCCTCTTCGATCTAGCTCTTTGAACAACCTTGCAGTTTGTCTCTCCACTCGGTACAACCAGCTCGGGATGATGGATGACCTCGATGAGGCCATTGTCCTCGACCGAGAAGCACTCGACCTTCGCCCGCAAGGACACCCTGACCGGTCAATGTCTTTGAACAGCCTTGCAATTCGTTTCTACACTCGGTACAACCAGCTCGGGGCGACGGAGGACCTCGATGAGGCCATTGTCCTTGTCCGAGAAGCACTCGACCTTCGCTCGCAAGGACACCCTCTTCGATCTAGCTCTTTGAACAACCTACCAAATGATCTCTCCACTCGGTACAAGCAGCTCGGGGGCATGGAAGACCTCGATGTGGCCATGTCCTTGTCCGAGAAGCACTCAACCTTCGCCCGCAAGGGCACCCTGATCGGTCAGGACCATTAGACAACCTTGCACACCACCTCTGTAGTCGGTTCACACGGTCGAAGAAGTTACAGGATAAGGAGGAGCTGTTCAATCTCTTCCCTTGCAGATCACACAGGAAGATGTTCGAGTCCTGTCAACGGAGCTCCATACCTTGACTGTCCGCGCAACGACGGACGACGTGACGAAAGAGCTCGCCTTCTTCTTACGCAAACTTTGGGATCAGATCGTTTCCCCCTTTGTCGATTGCCTCCAGACGACCCATCCATCTCAATCTCGCATCTGGTGGTGTCCCACTGTTGAGTTCTCTGTGTTGCTCTTGCACGCTACTGGTCCGTATAGGAAGGGCCAACAGAATCTCCCTCATCTCTACATTTCGTCCTACACCCCAACCTCGATCGCCCTCATTCGTGCCAGACAGCGCGATTCATCGATTTCTGCAACTGAACAGAAGCGTTTCATTGCCATCGGCCAAGCCACAGTTACTGGCGAGAGCGAACTCTTTTCCGTAGGCGCGGAACTGGACAACATTCGTCAGCGCGTCGACGGCTTCGCCACATTCACACGTATAGATGCGGAGGAATCTTGCACTTCTAGGGTCATTGAAGAGCTTGGCAAGAACGAATGGGTCCATCTGGTCTCCCAAATCGAAAACAGCCATTAGAGTCTGCGTTCGCTCTGCACGACGGACACTTTACAATCCAACGGATCATCGGGTGCGATTTGAAGAATCCCGAATTTGCGTATCTCTCTGCATGTCATACGACTGTCGGAGACGAAGACAGTCCGGACGAGGCGATCCATCTTGCGTCGGCGATGCAGTTTGCTGGCTTCCGTTCTGTGATTGGGACGATGTGGGCAGTGGACGGTGGTGAGACGAACAAGATCATGTCGACGTTTTACAAGCATATGGTGGACGAGTCTGGTCGTCTGGATCATACTCGCGCAGCGTTCGCGACGATGAAATCTGTGCATGTACCATTCGATCAATGGATTCTTTATTTCCGTCTCGGTGCCTAGTTTTAGTATATCCTCGTTGGCTCTCTCGCTTTACATTGCTCGTAAGTACTTGCTGTGTGTAACTGCTATCGAATGTGCTATCCGTTATTTCGTGAGTCCCAGACGTAGACTGGCATCAGATTCTCACACCGGAATTCGATAGTCCCGTTCCTTTTTCTCACTTCACGACCACAATTCATTCCGCGGGTTTATCATCCATACTCATGTGCAACCTTCTCTAATGATATAACGCACGCTAGAATCTTGCAACGTCACGGTGGTTCACTCTGGTAGGGGAAATATTGCGTCGACTTGCGGACAAGATATCATAGGGATCATTCAGGTTCAAACTACATAGCAGGTTGGCAATCGTACTCGGGCAACGCACGATGTCTCGATAACTGACGATAAGATAGCCATCTCTGATCTTAATCTTACACTAGGACATCCTTGCTACGACAACACGACGAAGACCACGATCCCGTGATCCGAGTCAGATAAACTACGCCTGAGAAAGACCGACCCGGACAAAGGTCTGGACGGAATCGGTCAGCATCCCAGCAACACAACATCGCATGTAAGACACACCGTCAACGCCGTGCGGTTAGCGCCAACCACCGTGTCAACGCGCTCGCCGTTCTTGTATGCATGGAACGTGGGTATCTAATACAACGATCAGCGTAAGCGACCATCAAGGTCGTATAAGAAAGAGGGAACACAGACAGATCGAATCGTGAGTGCCTGGGCGAGATCCGGGATGTTGTCGATATCGACCTTGTAAAACTCGGCGGCACCCTCTTTCGTGTTTTCCTTTGCGAGGGTCTGAAAGAAGGGCGAGATTTGCTTGCATGGACCACACCAGTCGGCGTAAAAGTCGACAAAGATGAGTTTGCCGCTGGCGAGCTATGATAGGCCGTACACGTTATCTAATCATATCCGACGGGGATCGGCGGCAGAAGAGTACGTACGAGCTCGTCGAACTCGGCCTTGGACGTGATTTCTTTGACAGACATGATGATGGAGGTCGTAGGAGTGTTTCTGGAGATATGTGGACGACCGACCGCACTTTTATACCCCTTCAGGCATTCCTGTCACCTGAGCATCTGTCAGCGACGATGCTAATCACTTACAAAGCCGCCCTGCCAAAGTCATACAGTAATGGTCACGTGGGGGTCTTTCTCATCCTCATCGAAGAATCCCGACGGTTGCCCGAGGCACAGCGATAAAGCAAGTAAAATACCATGAATCAACTATGTTTCCTAATGATACAATACAGAGGATATCTACAGTGCAAATCCAGAGGACATCTACAGTGCTAGTGCGAGAACAAGAGCGTACGACACATCCCGTCGAGGTTTACAATACAGCGATAGATGCATGATAACAACACAGCAATGCATGGACTCTAGAAGTGCGTTTATATTAACGGGGTGGTGCATAGAATGTGATGCTGAAAAAGTCAAAACGTGCTTATGCGAGGTGATGAGAAAGGAAAACGTAACCCGCCCAGAAGGTTCTCGCGCAACATCGTCGTTGCTCGAAGAAAGAAAATAAGATTTGAAAAAAAAGCCCCGTCACCGCTTTGCGTACCGCAGGAACCGCGATGCGACTAAGAAAAAGGGGGGTCACATCAGATACGGCTGGGAAATGACGAGAAACGGTTACTCACTGATAGTCACGATGACGTTGAAGATAAAGTACGAAAACAAAATAAACGCATCGCGCCAACGATTGTCGAACGCGATATTCAGCGGTGTGAAGAATTCGTCTCCGACCTGTTTGTCCACCAGTCAGATCACAAAGGGCGCATCTCTCACGAACGCGACGTACCGAGTATTGGCAGTAGCGGCACATGGTAGTAGCGAGAGGATTATCAAGGTAGCCGCCAAAGGCACCGACAAAGTCTCCCGCCCAGTCTTGACAAGTCTGGTTCGCAGGGGGGTTGAAGACATTGAATTCATCGGAAGCACATACGATAGCCAAACCGTGGAGTTCCGTCGACAGCATCGCCGAAACAGTCCGCGTATACGGGTCCAGCTGGTAAAGCCAGTCTCGCCAGAAACTGGCCATAGTGGGATATGGTATGGTAACACCGCAGAACAAGGCGAGGGCGATGCCGATGAAGGGGTTGAATATGACGGCAATCTGGATGGATGGTGATAACGCTGCAACAAGTTGACCGATCGAAACACCAAATAGCTCCATGAAGATCGTGATCAACAACTGGAAGCCAGTCCCGTTCAAACCAGTAGCACCTTGCCCAAAGTGCATTGGGTACACCATCAGAACCCAGTACACGATTGCACACAGGATCGAGTACGGAATCTCGCCAATGAGCTGAGCGATGGCGAAAACGTAGGGAGAATATATCCGACTCGATGACTCTCGGATGAAGGTTCCTGTGGATGATAGTTTAGAGCGGCCCATCCGCAAAATACCAGTGTACTTACGTCTGTTGAAGATGAACATGGGCTCAAGCTGGGTCATAATAATCGCAGGCAACACGACAAGCCAGAAACTGCCAAACGAATATATGGATTAAACATCAATTTTTCCCCAGGAAAAAAAAGGGGAGACCCACATTCCAAAGACACGATACTGCAGATCCCGAAGACTGTGTCCCAGGTTTAGGAAGGATAGTGAGATGAACAACGAGATGAATGCGTGCACAAACAGCCTGCTGAACACATAATTGGGAGAACGCCATAGCGCAATGTTGTTTCGTTTGATAACAGTGCGCAGCTGGTACAAGAAGGACGTCGCATCTACACAGTCAGGGTTAGAAAAGATCGTCGGACCAGAAATTGACAGCATACATGCACGTGTTTGGCTGTTCTCGGTAACAGGAACAGCCAAGCCCTGAGCCTTGATTTCGTTGATTTCAGCGCGTACCCGCTGGTACTCGGGCGAGTCAAGCCACACATCCTTCCAATCACGGGGGCCGACTTTGGGAGCCAGCCCAGCCCCGATCGCCTCGAGCATATATTCCGCGGGGTTCACGTTCGGAGGGCAGAACGCACCATTCTTGGCAAAGTATTCTTGAATGACTTGCGAGTCCTTGCCAATATCGCCAAAGTAGACGGTCTCTCCACCGCGCTCCAACAACAAGAGACGGTCAAAGCTCTCGAATAGCAAACTGGAAGGCTGATGGATGGTACACAGGATGGCCTGTCCTTGATCCGCGAGTTTACGCAAGAAGCGAATCAAGTTCCATGCGCTCTGTGCATCCAAGCCCGAAGTGGGTTCGTCCAAGAACAGAAGAAGTGCAGGCTTGCTCGCCAATTCGACGCCGATAGTAAGACGCTTGCGCGCCTCGACGCTCAAAGTCATCACGAGTGCTTCCGTGAAGTCTTGAAGTTCCAAAAGCTCAATAATTTCTTCGACGTAGTGGTTCTTCTCCTTGAAAGAAACCTCGGCGGGTTGCCGCAAGTATGCGGAGAAACGCAATGCCTCCCTAACCGTGGCTGTTCCCTCGTGAACATCCATTTGTTCAGCTATGAAGAGCAATTATAAGACGCCGATAGTTAGGGGCGTTGAGGCATACCATAAGCAGTTCCGCGTGCAAAGTCTGCACCAATGGGCCGGCCATCGACGAGGATGTCACCCGCAACAACACCAATGTTTTTTCTCTGCGCGAGGACATCAAGACACGTTGTTTTCCCTGTCACACATGTCAGACTCGCCGCTGCTCAAAGCGATGCAACTCAAACGCACCTGCACCAGAGGCACCCATCAGCGCCGTCAACGTCCCAGGTTTAACATAACCGCAAACGTCGTGAAGGAGCCTCAACGTCCCACCGGGCACAGGAACATGATAGTTGAGATTCTCCCACGTAAATGCCCTCCTGTGAACTTGAGGGCTGGCCCTACGAGGAGGGGGTTAGTACACGACGCAACGGCTCCCCCGCACCACGGAGACGCACTTGTCACCATCACGCGACTGTCTCTGCGTCTTCTCGTCGTCAAGCTTCCCGTGGCGTCGGGCCTTCTTCTCACGTTGAATTTCGTTGAGTGCTTTCGTTTCCTTATCTTCCTTGGCATAAATATAGAGTGATCCGCCAAACATTTTAGGCTACAAATTGCCGCGGTTTAAACCGAATTCATCTCAAATGTATAAGAAAGCCTCACCGAGAAGTATTCGATCACAAGCACTTGTGTGAACAAAAAGAAGACCAGGAAAGCAATAATCACAACCAGATTGAGCCGCCAGATGTCCGCCGTATTGATACCATATCCGGCCTCTAGATAGTCGTTGCCAATGATAACGTCACTCCCCGGCTGTGCACCAAAGAGCGTGCACACTTGGTTAGGACCCAAATTGTCCCTGTTGCCATGCGTTAGTCTCGGTTAGTCACGAAGGAAAGAGATCACGCGCGGGTATTTGGTCATTCCGGGCCCATTTCTAGGAACGACGTAAGAACCATCGCAGATCAACGACGTGCGCATGAATTCGTTCTCCATAGCTCCAGCCCACGCATAAGACAGGGGATTCAGGTAGCTCTATTCGCAAGTGAGAGGTTTTCCGCAACGAACAAAACAAAACCTACAATCCAAAATAGCCATCGCTTCATCTGGAACGTGGGTATCATGTATCCCGTATATTGAATCATGTTCGGGAGGAAGATCGTAGCAAGACGGAACGCGCTATCGAAGCTGATGCATAGCAATCCAAAAGTGCGGAAGAAACCTTGCATGGCGAGATAGGTCAGATAAACGAACAAGTGAAAGGTGAAGAATCCGCCAGCGGAGCGTGCCCTAAGAGCAAAGTGAGACAAAACAGATGCAAGGTTCAGGGAGATGACCCACAAGCCCGGCATGAAATACACAATCACGTCGAAAACAAAAACCCGAACAGCTGAGAAGGGTATATCCGCGAAGAAGTTAGCAAACACCAAGGCAGCGGGCCGATAAAAGCCATAGCCAGTCTGCTTGTTTGCTATAGGCCGTCCCAACATCATCGTGGGCATCTGAATAGAGTTGGTAAACAAATCAGCACTTTCGAGTACCCGAGGAATGGAGGGAAGCAGACCTCGGCGAATGCTTCGAAACATATGGTCAACACTCCAATAAAGATGACGCTTCCACGCGTAAACCCTCCCTCAGCCGTGTTAGGCAAATTTAGAAAGCAACCACCAATAACCAGAGCCAATACCTAGAGAGAGAATTAAAATCAATCCCCGTTGGAACAGGAAGACTAACTGTGTCCATTCCAAAACTTGTCGTCAGTTGGAATCTATCCTGAAGACGGACGCGGAATTGCCGAATCGTGAGTGCCTTCACTTGACCAGCGAACCCGAGCGTATAGGGACTCTTCCGCGAGGTGCCGCGCTTTTTGTCAGCGAGCACGGCAGCACGGAACGCTTCTTGATCCTCTTTCTCGGTCTCCATACGGAGCTTGAATTCCCCAAGAGAACGTTGGAGCTCGGGGCGAGTGGGTGAACCATAGAAAGCATTTTCAAGACCTTCAGGGGAAGACGGTGTGTCACGCTCTGAGCGACCATCGGCAAATTGACGTTCATTAGGGTCCGTGCACCCTGTCAGATAATCCGGCGTGCTTTGACGGGGAAGGGGCCGATAGCCCAGGTTCTCGAAGTACGCACGAGCTTCTGGGGCAGGTCCAAAGTATACCTGACGGCCCTTGTCCAATACAAGGACCTTGTCGAATAGCTCATAGATACTCTCGCCGGCTTGATACCTGGAGGCAATGGTTAACAAACGCCAACGTTTGATGCTTTCGAACGTACAAGCTAACAAAGGTAGTCTGTCCGAGTACGTCAGTCATGACACGCAAACTCTTGGTGAAATCCAATGCAGTGGATGCATCGAGACCACGAGTCGAGTTATCCCAGCATTGAACACGAGCGCGGGTTGCCATCATCTCGGCAATACTAACACGTTTCCGCTCACCGCCAGATACGCCGCGTACGAATTCGTCCCCGACAAGCGTTTGATGAGTGTGCGAAATGTTGAGCATTTTCAGGATGGCATCCTGAACCATGGTATCAAACTCTTTTCTGGACACGCCTGGGAGGCGACCATTTGGCCCAGGAGTCTTCGTCGAGAGTGCAAATTCCATCGTCTGAGCAACCGTCAATGTAGATATATGGATATCACCTGGTTATGTGATTAAACTCAAGAAACACAACTTTGGGAACGAGCGGCTATACCTTCCTGATTATAGGCCACTTCGCCTCTGTAGTACTTGGCCATCTCCGTGGCATCGATACCGGCATACCGAACGTCGCCCTGGACGTCAGCATATTCACCCCGTTGATTAGCGATAGTTTTGAGAAAGGTAGAGCACCCTGCCCCCGGGCAGCCCAGAACAAGACACATTTCACCTGGCTTGAGGACACCTGATGATCTTACGTACAGTCAACATCATGCAATGGTTGTCGACGTAATGATGACCACTTACTTGTGTAAAATGGTTCTTGTGGGTAACTCTCGGTGAGGTACGAAACGCATGATGTAGCCCCATAACCACAGCAGGGGCGCAAGAAAGAAATTAAGGACGGAATCTAGTATGACACAAAGATCAGCCCGATCGAGTCATCGGAGTTCGCATTCTGTAGACCCACCCCCAAAAGTGTTTATGAATATCTATATTGGGACAATGTCAGGAACAAATCGGGTAGCAAAAGGGGAGGATTCACTCGCCTTAAGGTCGGCCCCTCCGATGACCTTGACCTCGAGGTCCTCCCAGGTGACACCGACATGCTTGTGCTTGATTCCAGCAGCTTCATTAGCATCGTTCGAAGACGTGAGATATTCGCGAAGGTCAAAGGGTCTGTCAGCTTCATCGCCTTTTTCCAAGTCACCGCCCGTGTATACAGAGGCAGTTCGCGAAGTCTGCTTGGATTGATCTATGCGGGCAGAGTGTCTAGAGAGCTGACGCGCAAGCTCGTTGAAGGTGTCCTCTGCCTGCTCGATGTCAACATGGGGAACGGCGTCAACCTCGAGGATTTCGAGGTGTTCGGTATGGTTGACCGTAGGTTGCGAGGTTGTTATCCTCGTGTCCATGTTGGCTGAGCGTGTAGTGGGTAGTGATCTTAATCGCACACAGTTCCATGGCCAGTTATATAACGGTTTCCTCGGTAGACTTCTATCGCTTACAAATTCACCCGTCGATCAGTCTCCTAGTAATGTTATTTCACCAAGCCAGTTTACTCAGCCACTCACAATGCTGTATTATAGTAGAGTCACCGGTCCCAAGTCACAATGTACAATTGCGTGGTTCTCGGTCTCCAAACAAGAGCCCCCCAACTTTTGCTGACCGAGTCCACACTGATCGGAAAACCTCGGCAGCCTGAGGACTGCTGGCACAGTTAATGCTGCTTTTGAGTCCGATGTACCGGTCTCCTCCGTCGGATGGTCCGTCGCCAGGCTGACACACGCCATGTTTGTAAAATGCCTTCTGTCCCACCACATTTTCCCACCGCGGCGACGAGTCACTGGCTACGGGTCGTGTGGGAGCACCGAGACCGAAGAACGGAATGCTGTAGACGATGTTAGAACCTTCCAATCAGGCTTACTCGTCGCTACAACCTTTGTTTGGTGCGGCCGATGCATGCTGTAGGGATCACTGGCACTGGCACGACACCCAGCCTCCGAGTCGAACAACAGCGTGAGTCGCCGATCTGATGCCGGCAACGAGTCAATTGAAGTCAACAACGTCATGCTGGAGTCAGGGTTCGGGTCCGCTTATGTCACGCAACCCGAATAACTCCGCACGACTCGATTGGACTGTGCAAGGTGCGGAATCCACGATCTTGTCAATATCGAACAACCTCATTTTTCGAGCACAAGCAAAGACACGAGGAAAGTGTACACCTGCAGAGCAGCTGAAATGAATGGCAGTTTAAGAACACTTCCGCACTGAGTCCTCCTCTCATTGGCCTACGATAAGCTTTCTTCCTGTTGTAACTTTTCGGATGCTAAATGGTCTGATGCAACCCAGGCCTACCCATGAGAACGTCGTAGAGAAAACATCAATCGAACGAGTTTCAGCACCAACCTGTTCTAAATCCAACGACTATTGCTAGCAAAGGGAACGACAGTCTTCCTTGGACGGTTTGCTTACAGTACAACGGGGATGATAGTCTCCTCCCACAAAAATTGACATCGTATTCCCAACCCTTCCCCGACCAAAGCAAACCAATTGAGTCCCAAGCTGTATAGTTATAACCGGTCTTCACTAGGTTACGATGAGTTACGCTAGGTTGCCTACATCCCTACATGGGCTTTGAGGGAAGCTGAGTGGGCAAAACTCCATAGCGCTTTTTGATAGTGACACGGTGACGAGAAAACTTGTCATCTGGGGAGAAACGAGCTGCACAACGACCTTTGAAGCAAACCTACGAAGAGTTCAAGGCACGAACGCACCTGGATGTGCAGACTTGGTGATCCTGCCCTCGCCGGTCATTTTCTGTACAGAGTCATGAACAAACGTGATACACGGTCAACGAACACACACACCTTGAGGGTGTATACCCTGTTTCCATTGCCATCGAGGGTGTACATCAAATGCATGACTGCACGAGGTAGAGTTGTGTGAAATCAAACTCCGCGACGGATGCTTTCCGATCGCATTACAAGCACAATGCCTCGTCATAACATGGCCGCTTGACGTTTGCATTTTCTCTTTCACCATACCCTACCCTCCAATGCCACTCACCACTGCTGTGCTCACAGTGCCGGAGCTGGGAACAGTAATTAAACCCATTCACTCGTACTCCGAAGAGCAGGCCGCGCAGATAGAGGCACTGCGGAAGGTAAGGTGTTCAGCCACATGGTCAGATTGATGGAACTCAGTCCTCGTATGGCGTCATCCGCTGCGACTGGGGTTCTTAGTACGCTCACTCACTCCTTTTACCCGCTGCGGATTCGTATCACAAATGGGAACTTCGATGGCTGCGCAAACCCGATACCATCCCTCGCTATATGCGCGCTGCCAAATGGAAAATGCATGATGCGGAAAAGAGAATCAAATCAACCCTAGAGTGGAGGCGGGAGTTCAAGCCCGAGCTGATTCCGCCGGACGAGGTAAGCAAGGGTGACGCGTCATTATTATTGACATCAGAGAACACACTATACCCGTTCCAGGTCAAGATAGAATGTCAGACCGGTAAAATGTGTGCTCTGATTTGATGCGTGCGCGCGCGCGGAACTGATACGTGATAGCCTCCTTACAGGCTTTGACAAAGATGGACGTCCCATTATTTACATGCGCCCTGGGAGAGAAAATACTGAGACCAGCCCTCGTCAGCTGAGACATCTGGTATGGTGGCTGTAAGTGGAGCTGACAGCTGGTGGCGCTAGTTTTGACACGGTGGCGAACAGAGAACGCGCCAAGGACATGATGCCACCGGGGCAAGAGTCCCTTGTTATCATCGTCGATTACAAAACGACCACGCTGCGTACTAATCCTTCTATATCCGTAGCGAGCAAGGTACGTGTTCGATCCAGGTCCCTTCCGTTAATTTTTGGTGTAACGCACTGTGCCTGACAGGTGCTCACGATCCTTCAGCAACACTACGTCGAAACACTGGGACGCGCTATCGTCACGAATCTTCCGCTCCTTCTTAGCTTTTTTTACAAAGGGATCGCGCCTTTTCTGGATCCCGTAACCCGGGACAAGGTTGAGATAATATTCGTCGTGATTTTCGAGCAATAACTCAGTTATGACAGATGCGCTTTAACCCGGACCTCTTTGACCTCGTTGCCCGGTCTCAGCTCGATGCTGATTTCGGGGGTGATTACGAGTTTCAATTCGAGTTTGAAACATATTGGAAGCAAATAGTCGAGTAAAGGACCTTTTATTTCGCATTCTTCGAGTCATCTGATGCGCTTTGGCAGCCACTGTGGTATTACACCAGACGGGACAAGGTTACCCGGCTACTTCGATGGCCCCATATCTACTGGAAATGAAAGCAACGCGTTGGTGGAGGAAAAAGTGCGTTGCAATGACGGAGAAGTGGAGGGGGTGGTTGTGGGGGGTTGATTACACAATATATTTGTGCATGTATATACGCGTTGGGAGGAGGCGAGTCTCAGCCACAGCAGCTCAGCGCCAACGGACGCCGCCATAAATCGCCACCTGGGATCGTCAGCCACCGTATCCGAAGCCACCGCGAAAACACAGGATCGGGGTGGACGACAGAAGAGTTGTCCGTCGTGGTCTGCAGTAAGATCCCTAAGCGAGTCCGTGTAAAAAAGAGATGGTCCGACAATCAAAGCAGACTGTGCGTAACACTCGTTGCTCACCCATTCCGGTCCCCTGTTAAATCAGCCACCCGCATCATTCCTCAATCGGATCGCGACCCTCGTGCCCGCAGCCTGACCAGAAGAGGGACGCCCATAAGAAAAAGACCCAGCACCCGGATAAACCCTCCCCAAAGAAACCCTCCGACTCCACCGTATGGCCCTGCAGGATCGACGGCTGCAACAAACAGTTTGCCAGAGAGGCTGATCTCAAGAGACATCAGCGCACGACGAAACTTCATTCTGTGCCCGGATTGTACGTGTTCCGCTAATTATAGGGGCACGCATACACAGACCCTCCACAGTGCATGTCCCCAGTGTGATTCCAGGTTTACTCGTGTCCGTCTCTGCTTCTTTTTGCCTCGTGTTTCCAGCTCACAACGTTCCAGACTGACGCCCTGCGGAGACATCAAAAATCGAGGTCAGTGCATGCATCTCGCCTTGTAACTCGCTTCGTCAACCCGTCTGTCAGACATAATGGCGTCGTGATCGAGCCTACAGATGGTGTAGACAGGCGGAGGTCGATGGGTGATGAGGATCCTCGTTCCTCTGGTTCGCGATCAAAGAGCCGCAGTAGAACACCCTCGTCACAGGAGAATCCCGCCGTCCACACTTCCTTTCCTCCATCCACAGTCCCTCCAGGCGGCCCACAAAGTTATTACCGTCAACACACATTTGCAGGAGGTGAGTATATGCGTGTTCTGGCGCGGCTTCCTGATGCTAGCCTTAATAGTTATGATCCCTCCACCAGGGGTGATGGTCGATGGTCACTATCCCCCTGCCGTTGGTCTTCCTACATCCTCAGCTCGGTTACATCAAGCGAGCTGGCCACCTGCACCTCCTTGGGGCGGCGATGGTTCACAACCCCCACCTCATATGATCCATCCCGGTTATGCTCATCCCTATTACAATCCACCACCACAATATTATCGTCCTGGTACCGTGATGCCACCCCCTCATGACGCCGTAGCCCATCAACAAATACCAAACGGTATTAGTTCATCAAGCAACGGCGAATCATCACCATCGCGCCAAGGTAGCCCCGTGTTAGCCGTCGATCCCTCGTTGGACCATGCCGGAATGGAAGACCATTCCGAGACTGGCGATGCCGAGACCGCTATGATCGATCCTTCGCTAGTTTCTCCTCCTCCGAGTGCTGACAGTGAGTCTCTTTTTACACGTCACCGAAATATCTGTCAATGCAATGTTCAATGCAATAGATGGAGAGGCTTCTACAGACAGTCAAATGCCAAGAATACCAGAGACAGGGTCGTCTCACACCTCCATGCAACATACTTCTTCACCCAGTTCAGGCGAACCACCGAACGAGGAAAGGGACGAAAGCGATAGCGAAACGACCATCGTTCAAAGTCTACTTTCTCCCGGCCAAGATCATGCTTATTCACCTCATCCAGCACCTCTGGGGCGCCCCCTCGAGATGGAGCAAATACTCACAGAGGACGGTGAACCCATGTTGAACCCAGGTCGGTCTTTTCTTTCTTTTTTCTTGTCTTCCTGTTGACCATCCTTGCGCTAGCCGAGCTATTGACGCAGGTCAGTACAAGGAACGTGACGTCTACGGTACTTGATCTAATGCTCCAGATTCTGAGACAGGAATCTCTCGCTTCCCCACCCCCTTCATAAACATGTACTCTACCCACGGTATTATATTGTCATAGCACTCTCATAGTCTTCTTCGGTCACATTTTTTGGTTGGACATGTTCGCACTACATTACTTGCACCCAGCGCGCGTGGACGTGACGCTTTTGTTGAATGTTGTAGAGCTCGTCGACGCTTTGCAAGCATATTGGTCTGGCTGAACTAGTTGATATCACATTCACATTCAATGGGGTACTGGAAAGGTTGTTCAGTGCTACATGCTGTGGAGAGCTTGTGATGTGACGACATCTAGGATACAGAAGTGTCTCGCTGTTGAGAGCGAGGGTAAATGGTATAAACACAATTCATGTCGAATAAAGATCAGAGCACCGGAACCTTGGGCCACTTGAACTGTGGACCGACCTGTCCGATGCATCCGTCAGTCTCGCTCCCGTGCTAAGCTCGACGCAGAACAACGGCACACATACCAGCTGCACACACATGGCCCCCAACTTGTGCCCCACCTCGACACACTCACCGAGGCTCTTCCCAGCAACGTACGCACCCAAGAACCCACCCGCAAACGCGTCCCCCGCCCCGTTCGTATCCACGATCAACTCGCTCGCGATCGGCGTCACCGGATACTTCTTGCCTTCCGGATTCACCCCGTCGACGACGACCGTCGATTCGGGGCCATGGGTGATCACCACGACGCGCGGACGCGCGTTGGCCTTGGGGTACGCCGCGATGCCCTTGGCGATCTGCGCAATGTCGGTCGTGTCGGATTTGAGGATGGCTTTGGCGTATTCATGGGCTTCGGATTCGTTCCCGATGACGATGTCGGTGTAGGGGAGGACTTGCTCCAGCTGGGCGGTAAAGAATTGGAGAATGAAGGGTGCGGACAGGTTGAGGACAAAGGTCTGTGTGGGCGTGTGGGTACGCGCGCGCGCGCGCGAGACGTGAATGTGATTGTGAAGGGGGAGGACGAGATGGACCATACCTTGTTGTTGTCCGACGCGTGCTTGCTCAGCTCGAGTACCGATTTGACGCCATGCGTGAGGAAGAACCCCTCGACGTAAAACACCTTAGCACCCTGCACGAGCGGGGCAACCGTCGGCGACGAGAGATGCGACACCTCGAATTTCTCAGCGGCACGCAACGTCGTCACCAACGACCTAATCGAGACAAGATCCCTCGCGTCAACGACCCACTCCACGAAAAAGAGGCACGGAGAACGAAAGAAGGAAAAAGTCCCTACCGATGGTGGCCCGTGATAATCACAGCACAAGCACCCGTTTTCTCGTCCTTCTTGACGAGGTAGACCTCATCCAGCCCTTCCCGTTTGTTCGCCGCCCGCAATTGCTCAGCGAGATCGTCATCGCCGACGCATCCCGTGTACACCACCGACTTGGGAGGGAGGACGTACTGAGAGTGGTGCAGTTAGATCGGTCGAGTGCATGGTGGTGAGTATGCTCACAGCAGCCCCACGCGCAGCGTTCTGGGACGCTCCTCCAGCGACGTACGTGACGGGATAGTTTTTCACGATCTCGTCGTAGCTACGGTGAACGTCGTCAGTGATCGTGGATGACGATCAAACGGGTTGATGGGAACAACGCACATCGGTTGATGCTTTTCCTCGGCGAGGATCGCGTTATTGGCCTCGAGATCGTACTTTTTCAAGAGCGCCTCTCCGTCTCGGACCTGCACATCAAGAAGGGGGTTACCCAAACAGAAAATCTGGTAAGACATGGCAGTGGAGAGAGAGGGTAGTGCAGGGACGTCGACGGAGAGCTGCGTGGGTTCAAGGTTGCGGAAAGAGAATAGCGTCCGGCTGCGTGTGTCGCTAATTGGGTTCACACTACAAATTACCGCCTTGAAGAAACCAAGCACATCTATTCCACAATGCAAGGACAGCGAGTATAGCGAGGAAATGTATGGTATCACAAACACAGCAATAATCATGTACTCGTATCACCAGTGAAGGCTTGAGATAATGTACGAGCAACTTTGTTAGGAATAGTAATGCACTGAGCGAATTGGTGAGAAATGGCAATGTTACCAGCTGCTCGAGCTTTGATAGCACACAAGTCGTGGAAAGCAACAGAGAAAGCAAATGTAAGAGACTTGGTGGATGCTAAAGATGCCTTCAGCGTCTGGACATCATCATCGGAAAAGAACACGAATCCCTTGAATGAAGGAGGCTTTGCAAAGGACGAAGCAACCTTTTCAAAAACACCGTCCCTGAAGGATGAACCCTCGACAGCCGAACCTTTGCTAATGACCACAGCTTTTAAGTATTCTTCCCATGCTTCCTCGACATGGATTTTGATGTCCTCTAAGTTTTCAGCAAAACCAGGAATGCCTTGCACCTTGGCTTGAGCAGCCTTGACCTTTGCTGCACTCCAAGGCCTGCTCAGGTCTTGATCTTCACCAAACTGGACCTTGAGTCTCCTATAGTCACTGAGAACCTCTTTTCTGAGTTTCTCTCCTTCCTCCACTAGGGCATCTAGGATGAATTGTGAGACTTGACGTTTAAGGATGGGCTTTTCAGAGTTGTTCTTGGCACCCCTGGTCTGCTCCAGTTTCCATGCATACCAAGGTTTCTTAGCTCCCCATTGCTGCCTATCTTGGTTAAAGACAGGTAGCTTGACTCTAAGTCCAGTTTTGCTTGCATCCAAGCAAGTGGTAAACCTAGATTAAATATTAGTGATATGCTTAAGGAAAACAAACAAACTAACATATAGGCCAAATGAATGGCATTTTTGTTGCCATACCCAAACTCATAGACTGCAGCATCATGGAACTTTGAGTAAAGCCCCACTCTTGTCTCTGCAAGTCCAAGTAAAAGGACCTTTTGAAAAGCCTGCTGTGCTTCCTTGGGTTCAAACTTAGAAGCTCTCCTGTCAAAGTCTCTAACATGCTCCACTTCTCTCTCAAAAAAGGTAGAGAGATCAGTAGGGGCTGTGCAAAGAGAAGAGCCTCTGAATTGCTCTACTAGTGGCTTGTACCAGTTGAGCATGACAGTATCTGCAAGGGAAAAGAATATAGAAAAAGTAACCAATATAATTTGGTATACACTTACCACCATCATAATCTAATGGAAACAACTCCAATTTTTAGTTTGTATCAACATAATGAATACATGCTCACCACCACCACCAAGGAAGCTAGCTAAGGATTGTTTCCCTTTGACAGGGAATACAATTACGTTGACATAGTTACTCAGTTTGGGATGAGCAACTGCCTTAACCTAATCCTCATGATGAGTCATGAATGTTCAAGATATATGAATACTTACCCTTTGGATATCTGAGGGAAGTCTTGTTGGATTTCTGGATACCTTGAATTTGGGTCAACAATAAGTACAAGGTAACAAATAAGAACAACATACAAGAACATTTCCAAGAATGATGTCAGTTTGTTCACCAGTGGATGGGTTGATGATGGGCTCAGAGGATCTGAAGTGGATTTGGTCCTCTTCCAAGACTCCATAAGGATCTAGAAATACAGTTAGCAAAAGAGTCACAGCATAAGAAATAGTTACCAGGTATAATGTAGGCTTCACAAGATTCCAGGACTGGAATGTGAAACTTCTCCACATAGTCATCCAAAACCAAAGTGATGATGGACTCTAGTTTTTGAAACAAGAGATCTAGCTTCAATGGGTGAAAGCCAGACTGAAGAAGTTCCAAAACCGTCTCATGGAGGGTCACAGGTTGACCAGAGAACTTCTTATGGCCAACATCAGTCAAAGGCTGGAGATGATCTGAATCACCATCTCCCTCCTCATCCTCCTGACCTTGGTCATCCAGAGGACGAAGCTGGCCCAAACCTAAGGCACGAGCTTGTCCTACAAGAAGCCTCCTCAACCTACTTATCACCACACTCCCAGTTCTTTCCACAGCCTTCCAAACCAATAGCATGGAGTGAGGTTGGGTCCAATCAATGAATGACTGGATCTCCTCCCTCAAACCCAATGCCATCAAATCCTTTAAGACTTGGTGGTTAATTCCATTATGGGAGAGATTGATCAAAGTTTGGGAAGATAACCTGCTAGGACCAGTGACCCTGGAGGGAGCAAGAAGGTCAAAGATCCTTTGAGCTCTACCAAGTTCAGAGGCTGGCCCTAGTTCGATCTTGGTTTGGGATGGCCTGATCCAAATCTTGGCAGGCCCATCTGAAGTCTGCTCAAGAGGGTCATCATGCAAGACCCACATACCCTTAGACCCACCAATGCGGCCTTGTACAGCAGTAGGTCTGCTACTGTACTTCATGAGCCTCATGATCTGGGTGAGTGCTGCACCATTGATAAGTCCACATCCATCAGTGAGGACCTTGTCAGCTGGTGTTTTGCCCTCCCAGTCTTTGGGGCTAACATCTAACAAAAAAATGAATTAATAGAAGACCTTGAGAGAAAAACATTTACAGATATCCTCAATCTTAATGATATGCTGAGGTTCTAGCTCAATGGTGGGCACAGAAGTGGACAGTCCCAATGCCCATCGAGTTGACCATTTACTGATTGGCTAGTAATCATAATATCAATATTAGCCTTGCTCTAAATTACAATATTCCCTTACCTGCTTGCTATTCAGATGCAGGGGGTTATGCCAGTTGATAAAATCATTCAAAGAGATTCGGAGGTGGTCCCCATCTGGGTTGCTCGGGACTCTATCGAAGTCCTGATCAGTCTCTAGCAAATACATGCTTCCCTCCTTGGCATGGAAGGGTAGGAAGACCCTTCCACACAGTACAAATTTGCTGGAGCTCAGCAGCCCACGGAGTTCATCACCATGTTTGTACAAGAGATCATCAGCGACCCTGACTTGGAGTATGCGGCGTGAGCCGAGGAATCGAGAAAAGCGGTGAGAGCGGCGAATTTCGGGCTTCTCGAGCTGCACCGAGAATCGACCTTGCATCCGTACCAGCCGGCCGACTTGTTGTATCCTGCCGCCATACCAGCCATCTTTGCCCTTCCACGGACCCATCCCGCCCAATCCGCGGCCTTGGTTCTCGAGGATCGCATCTTGTTCGCGGTCGTACTCGACCCTAGTATATCACGTGCCACATGAGTAAACACGTCGCTTCGAATGGGCGCAATACAAAAATACGCACCACAGCTCTGCCGCGGCCGCTGGCATCCAAGGCACCTCGCGACCTTGCATTACGGCTGCCACTTGGTGCGCGGCGCGGGCATTGGTGCCGCGGAGTTGCTCAACCTTCTCCCTGGTCACCGCGGGCCATTTCCATTGGTCCTTGGTAATGCCGCGCGCGATCTCGTAGACCGTTCCCCAGGCGAGATTATTTTCGTCGAAAAGACGTTGAATCGTCGCGTTGTGTGCGATGAAGAATGGGTCGAGGTCGGCGCCGAACCCGGACCCGCTGCCTTGCGGGGGCTTGCGCGGTGCATTCGTTGTTGCATGAAGACGTTTCGCCGGTTGAGGTAGGGTACTCGGCGAAGGGGGCGACGAGCTCAGGCTTGAGACGTCGTGCATATTGGTAGGTCGTTTGGTGGGGATAGCGATCCCAGACGCCGGACGGATGGTGTTCGTAGGTGGCGGTTTTGTGGCAGTGGTAGCGGCAACGGAACTGATGCCTGTAGGTTGTGCATGAGTATGGAAAATGCCGGAGGTCGCTCGGTCGAGAAAAACCTACGTTCTTCGACTAATCGACCGTATCAGCGCCCAGGACCGAACGAGGGGATGAAAACGGTGGAGGAGCCATGAAGACGAGACGTACCTTGCATCATCACCTCCATGCCGGTATCGATGTCCATCGGTGATGGCGAGCGGTTTGACGTCGTCGCCCTTTGGATTGTCAAGGTCCGCGTGCTCTCCGATAGGATGACACGAGACGTTGACAACTCGGGACCTGTCGTTGTTGCTTCCGGGCCTGAAGGATGGAAGACAGACAGGCGCATGAACACATTGTTGATTGGTTAGATCCTGACGGCGTTCGATACGTACCCATCAATTTTATATGTTCTGCGAAGTCGTCAAGTCCCTCGGAATATTCGCTTTCGTCCTCCTGTTAAAAAGATTTTAAAAAACACGAAGTAAGCATAAGACCTCTTTTCAGGTTTGTTTGCGCACGAAATCAATGGGCATGATTGTCGGTTGATTTGAAGTTTCGAAGTAACGTGCGTCGATGATGGTAATAGTTCAAGGAAGGAATCTTTGAAAGGACGCTCAGAATGGGACTATACTGTGAACGGTCAACAGTGATTTCGCGCGCGTCACGGCGCACGGTCACGACTGATATCGATGGTTCCAAAAAAGCCTTTCTGATACAGCAGAATCGTCGAAGCTCGAGTCTGCAGCGAGGCGCCAACTCGCTAGGTCGCAGGGCATTTGTGATATGGTGCTTGCTGTCACGCGTGATGTTCACATAGGGGGCGAGAAGCCAAGGACAGAAGGATTATGTCTTATTACAGAAAGCTTACAACGATCATACAATAATCGATTACTTGCGTGCAAAGGTGATCTGTGGAACGGATAAGTACGAGAATAAACCGACGAAATGAGATGCATGCCTTGATCTTGTTCTCTCCGTCGAGCTTGTAGTTGTGCAGAGCGTCCTTGGCAACCCCTGCACTCCCTTCGTCCATATACTCCACGAACGCGATGTCTCGTTTCGTTGGAATGAGCCGGACTTCGTGCAGGTTTGGATATCTGGCGATTGGCAATCAACAGACGTGGCGGGGGAATGGGGGTAAGCTAACTGAGAGAAAAGCGCCATGAGTTGGTCCTTGGTGACACTTTCCGGTAGATTTTGCAAGAATAAGATTTTGTTGGGTGGGAGATATTCGTCTGGCATCTGTACAGCTGGTCGCTTGGGAGCAGGGGCCGCAGTAGCGCCGTCCACTGATAACGATGCGTCAGTCAAACAGAAAAATGGAGAAGGGGGCAAGTCTACTTTCTGCAGCCATTCTTTTCGTACGGAACTTTTGCTTGAGAGGATTGGAGTAGCGAGTCGTTCCTTGGTGTCATATATAGATTAGACGTGCACAAGTGAACGGCGAGTATGGCATACGTTTGTGCTCGGCTCTCTGAGCTTTGTGTGCTTCCAAATTCTCAGCATCGAGGCGTTTTACAACCGCGTCTGATCTCGTTCTGGCAAACGATATTTGCTGTGGCGAGTGTTAGTAAACCATGGAATCGACAGTGAACGAAAAGTGACCTACCATGGGTTTTGAGTACAGAGGAAATCCCCGAACCTCTCTCATTGCTTTAGCGGCGATCTCAGGTGATGCGAACGACACGAATGCTTGACCGCGCATCCGTAGATTACTGTGAGCGACGACATCCAGGACTTCGCCATATGATTTGAAAAGACCTCGCAAGGATGCTTTAAGTACTACCCCCAGATGACCGTCAGTTGACTTGAAGGGACATAACATCGGGGATGCTAACCATCGACCTTTATCTTTTCGTTGAGATTTTGGATATAGAGCGTCTCCGAAGCGACTTCATTTTGTTCTGGAGGCTGAGCGGCGGCGTCGGGTGCTGTGGGGGGGGCTTGGGCGGGGGAGGCCTGAACGTCGGCCATGGCGGTAGGGAGGTGAGGATGCTGACGTTCTCTTGACGCGACACATTTCCTTTTCTGTATATGTCACGATTCCCTCCGCAAAAAAACATGACATACTAGTAGGTATCTAACCTACTACATTGATTGAAACGACTGCATTGCGACGAGTTTCCACAGTGACACTTTTCTTTTCTTTTCTGTGCGAAAGGGACCTTTTCGGCGTTTGCCGTGCTTCATATACCGCTGCGCCTGTCTTGGTTGCCACAGCGCTCGACTCCTGGCTGGACCACCTATCCATCACTAATGGGGCGCTGGACGCAGTACGACGAGGCATGCTATTTCTTCACACCATGCCACCTCCCGCGTCGATTGACATGCCATGTTTAGGACGATTACAGACTTCCAGAGGGAGTGAAACGCATTGGCTATGATGCCGACACTGGGTGCTACTACTTTCGTGATCAGGAAGGGCTCGTGTACAAGGGTCCTGAAGGCTCCGAGTTCGGAGAATTGACCCAAGGTGCCGATCTGCTGCTTGTTCAGCAAATGACAATCTCAATTTCGTGTAATAGTCGGCGAACTGCCTATCTCTGTCTCTGCGGAAGCAGGTGGTGACAATGACGTCGAAGCTGCACCTGCTCGCGGTGACGGTTACCAACCTCTCGCTGTAGATGAGGTGTGTACACTGCTACCTCGAGTACACGTAAGGCTGACCCGACTCGGTTCAGCACGGCTCCCGTCACGTTCTTCGAGGAGGTGCTTATCGAACGCTTTTCCCTTTCTTCCTTATCATTGCGGTCATCCTCCTGCTCGTCTGGCGGCTTGCGTTTTCGCCCATTGCCATACCTGCCCCTTGTCCCAGCACAACGATCCCATATGTCATTCAACCTGGCGATACCTGTTGGGACATCGCTCGTCGCCACAATTCAACCTTGGATAAACTCCGCATCGTCAATCCCAAGATTGTCTGCAGTGAGCTACATCCGGGAGACCAAGTTTGCGTCCCAGATGAAGAGTCTTCCATAAGCAGAATTTTTTAATCCCGTGCTGCCGAGTGTCTCTTTTCCTTCCTTGTATATCGTCATCACATGTACCATATTGCTTCGCATATTGGGGCGTTTCATCCCGCTAGACATACATTGGACACAATATTTGCACGCCATGTCTCACTCAGGGTCTGCCATCGTGTGACGTCAGTTCCTTACTTACCGTGTGAATATTACACAGCCACCCAGGCATGTTGAATTGTCGTGGCTCAGTCCAACATTACGACCTTACTTCGACGACCTTACGATCACTTGCACGAATCACGACCCTCACAGATAACATACTCACCTTCCGTATACTCTAACAATGGCTTTCGAAGATTGGATTCGCAAGGGACACCCAAGTAAGCTTTGTCTCTCTTTGCAGTCACCATCTGAAACCTCCCGCAGTCGTGTTCGGATTGTTTGTTGTTTTCAGTATAATCGAGGTACGTTTGTAGCCACTTCAAAGCTGCATTCTCATTCAACGGTTCTGTAGCTCTCAATATCTGCTTTTCTCATTGCTCAATTTAACCGCTACGGCAACTACTTCAGCACTGACGAATTCGATCGCACGGCTTTTCTCCTATTCGCATCCATATGGACGATTGTGCTGCCCGCATTGTACATGTTTTTCTTCTTCATCGTACCAGATAACGTGATGAACAGTGTTGGATCCCATATGTGCTTGTAGGGATTTCGGTTCCTCTTCTAGTTCGGTTCGCTGACACACGACATAGTTTACTTATCACATGGATATTCTGGACCGCAGGTGCAGCCAGCATCACTTCGACCCTTGGCGGTGGACTGAACTGCGGGTAAGTACACATTCATGACATGGTCGACCGTTTCAAACCAGAACACCCCCAGAAACCAAGTCGTGTTTGTTTACTGCAGTCAACTGAATGCCCTAGAGGCTTTTGCCTGGATAATTTGGTAAAGCGTCTCAAACATTGTCTTACTTTGTCTTATCTACCTCATTCTCTAGGATCATCGTTACGTTTGCGATCGTCGTTGTGGCTATTCGTGGTGTGAGCGCTGCACAGCGTGGTGATGGCCTGAAGGGTCCGCTTGTCGTATGAGCAGTTCTCATCGCGTCTCCACTCCACCTGTCTTTTCAAATTCTTCTTATTTCTTGAACTCCGTTCAAACTGCGACACCCCTATGTTGTTTCATCCTATACTCGCGAACCTGGTGGACACCTCCATGCATCACTGCCGTATCCTACTAGTGACATGTAACGACCTGCCTTTTGTGTGGCCAGATACTGTTTGGTCTATATCAATGAAGTACAATGTGAAGGAGGCATACGAAGCACAGCTTGTTTGTTGACTGCGACATGGTCACGTCGTCGACAATGACCGGTACGTGCTAGGGAAATGGAGTTGCATTTGCTAACGGTCGGACAAGAGGGTTCCCCGCTCATCGAAATCAACGGGGGCAATGACATACGGCCAGTGGCATTTGCAGCGAATGGGAATATCTTAACCAGCGGTGGAGGGGGGGTTCGAGTGTGGCGAGTGGAAGACGGCAATCAACTGGCAACAATGGCAGCGATGGATGTCTGGTGTCTCGCTGTGTCCAAGGATGGCAGATGGATCGCAGCGGGGACAGGCTGGGCCGAGGTGATTGCATGGAACGCAAAGACATACGAAAAAGTCTTCTCGTGCAAGGAGGAATCTTACCACCGCAACATCGACCGCAACATCCTCGGAGTCGATTTCTCGCCCGACTCGACTCGACTCGTCTCTGCGTCGGCTAACCGGACAGCCTCCATCTGGGACATTGCAACTCGCGAACGAGTACAAACACTCGACCACGAGGATTGGGTATCAGCAGCCAGGTATTCTCCACAAGGCGACCGGATCGCGACAGCCACTCCTGATTCCGTTCGAATCTACGACAGCAACAATGGCCGCTTGCTCGTGGACATCCCGGCAAAAGTAGCCCCGTGGTTTAACACTGGTCTCCTCTGGTTCAACGACAACCTCTTTGTCGTATCCGACCGTAAAATCAAGCAAATCGAAGCGTCTACCGGGTCAGCAGTCTCGGAATGGCCAGTTCCCGATAACATCCACTTCTCGTGCATCGCTCTACCAAAGCATGGCGAATTTATCACATACTCCACACGGCGTACCGTCACATTTTGGGACACGACGACACACACCCAACTCGGTCTCATCCAGCACCCTCAAGACATATATTCAATCGCAGTCTCACTAGACGACCGTTTTCTCGCAATTGGTGGAGAGGACGGGAAGATCACCACTAATAGTCTGTCTTGCATCACTGTAAGTATCCTGTCTCGTTGGATTGTGGTGCATATGAACAACCTTCTTGTTCCGATCATTTTTTCCATGCGATTCAATCCCTTTGTCTTGTCTACACCCCACATTCTAGGAACCAGACATTCGGATCGACGAAGCTGTGCTCCATTCTTGGAAGCACAATCAATTCGCAAACGCGGAAGCATTATTGATCGCAGCAATCCACGAGTCTCGCAATTCAAGTTATCATGTACTCGCGAGTCGAGCTCTCGTGAGAGCACGTCTGCGGCAGTGGGATGCTGCCATTGCCGATGCTACAAAGGTCTTTGTTGCTCTGCTCTCCCACGCGCTAACACTAATTTAGATCAAGTCCATCAAAATCCAGCCATCCGTCATTGGTTACATTGCAAAGAGTGTAGCCCTTGTCGGCAAGGAGAAAAAGTACAAGGCATATCGGGCGTGCGACATCGCATTCGAATGTTTCCATTCATCTCACGTCACCTTTCTCCTTCTGGTCAAGGTCTGTATTTTTCGAACCTGATTGCCATCAGATTCTCATATTGCCCAGGCTATCATCGTGTTTGTGGCCGGAGAGCATGACGACGTGATATCCCGCGTAGACGACCTCATCGCTACGGTCCACTTCAACTCAATCTGCTATGTAGTTTAGGCACGTGCACACGCTCTACCACGCGGCGAATATCACCCCTGACATTTCCAGCAGGCATATGTGCATCTCCTCCTCGGAAACTCGCACGTAGAACGCAGCAACTACGAGGCTGTAATACAATCGTTCGAGCGTGCACGAGCCCAAATGCGATCCCACACGAGTCGAGCACTCTCGGCGGTCTCACTGGTAAGCTCCCTAATGGGTGTATTGCAACGTTTCGAAATTGCTCACCGACTCTGACAGATATCCGGATGGAAATTTGATGATCTCGACATCATGATTCGACAGGCTCTGTGTGACTCCCTATATGCAGCGGGTCGCACGAAGGATGCAGGCGAATCTCTTCTCAAAATGGTAATTACCCTTGATGAAGAGCGTTATATGAGCGGACCCCTCATCGGGTGGATTTCTGGTGAGCTTATGTTCAACTAGATTGGTTGTCGTGCGTTCGAAACTTTTCCACAGATTTCACCCACAGATACCTCTCCGCTCCCGAAAGTGACGGTGACGTAGCCTCGAGCACAGCCCATTACAATGAAGCGCCGACACCTCTTGCAACCTTCGAATCATGGACTCCCACGCCGCTATTGAGAGAGTGGGCAAAAGCAAGATTGGCTGTTAGTGGCAAGTGGAAGGATGCCTTGGTTGTCGCTGCCAGCGTGAGTATCTCCGTTTGCTCTGGTACCCCTCGTGGGATTGTCACGCTGATGGTTTGCAGTTCACACTTCCTAGAGTCACACTTTATCGGGTCATATGTGAACGTCTGGAAGCGATCGACCGTGTAACGGATGCAATCGAATGTTTCCACGAAATGATGAGTCAATTGGGAGGGGAGGTCTACACGAGCGGACCCATGACCGAGTGGGTTTCTGGTGAGTTTATGTTCCACTAATCTCTCTGCCATACATTCAACCTTTTTGGTCAGATTTCACCCACCGATGTCTCTCCGCTCCCGGAAGCGACGGTAACGCGCCGACACCTCACGCTTCCCTCGATTCACGGACCCCCACACCACTTCTAAGAGAGTGGGCAAAAGCAAATTTGACTCGTGACTTGTGGAGAGATGCCTTGCTTTCTGCTGTTAGTGTGAGTATCTCCCCTCACTTGCTCTCGCACCCGTCGTGGGATTGACATACTGTTGGTTTGTACTAGTTCAGACTTCCCAGGGTCACGATCTATCGGGTCGTGTGTGAACGTCTCGAAACCATAGACCGCGTAACGGATGCGGTCGAGTGCTTCCACCAAATGACGAGTGAATTGTGGGTGAGTGGTCGCGCATCCCGTGTGGCCGCCTATGTAACATTTCTGTCAGAATTCAGGCAGCGTTCCTTCAGGAAACTGGAGCATCTCGGAGATACAACAGCGGATGTCCAGCGATATGATGAGGCGATCTCCCACTATTCGACTGCATTGTCTCTCAATTTCCCCTCCCCACAAGGCATTCTCATCAAGCGAAGCAAGGCTCGTGTCGCAACCGGGTTATGGAAGGAGGCTCTAGACGATGCAAACCAGGTACATCATTTTTGCCTCATGGAGGTCAATGTTGTTGAGTCATCGTATCAGGTGATCGCACTCGATCCGTTGTCGCCAGGGGGCTACGAGATCAAGCATGCAGCTTTACACAAGGCAGGAGACTTCGACGATGCGGTTGATGCGCTCGAGACGATGCTCTCGAAGATAGTGCAGTCACCTGATCCGGACATTCGTCGTGAGTCGCATCCTCGTTGCCATGATAAAGATGACTTGTTCACATTATTCGACAGAGCATGGTGACCAGTACATTAGCCCATCAACCACACGAGCAACGATCCGCAGAATTGTTCAACGGACTATTCGTCATTTGCCACGCATTCTCATCAACACGACCACCGGCCGTCTGCACAACAGAACCGAACAGGCATCTGCATTCGAATCCCTGCTAATCTTCAAAGAACTTGTATCATCGATGACGACACGCATCGACTACGTCCGCATCAAGCGTGAAGTACGGCAGTACTTCCGATACGTGATGCTATCGCACAAGTGGGAAGAGAATGAACCACTGTTCCAGGAGGTCATACACATGGTAGTATATGACCTGGCTAAATCTCCGACTCATGACAAGTTGCAAACGTTCTGCAAAATTGTTCGGGACGCCGAATTCAATTGGGCATGGAGCGATACGTGCTGTATCAATAAATCAGACCACTTCGTGCTCCAGGAAGCCCTGGTCGCCATGTTCAAGTGGTACCAGGATTCCGCCATGATGATCGTTTTCCTCCGTGGTGTTCGATCGCCATCGCAGCGCGGTGCTCTTGTGAGGAGCATTTGGAACACTCGTGCCTGGACACTTCAGGAATACGTTGCTGCCAAGGTCATCCACTTCTATACAGAGGATTGGACTCTCTATCTAGATCTGGAGCTGCCGAACCACAAAGAGTCGCCAGAAATGATTTCGGAGATGGAGCAAGCCACCGGGGTGTCTGCACAGCAATTGATTGCACCTCGTCCAGGCTTAACCAGCATTCGGGAGAAATTGTGTCTTGCTTCGACCAGGAAGACAACGCTGGTGGAGGACGCGGCATACTCATTGCTGGGCATTTTTCCGGTAACTGGTATACCTGCAATATATGGTGAAGGGGAGGGTTCACTAGGGCGTCTGTTGGCGCACGTTCTAACCGGATCTGGAGATGTGAACATCCTTGCATGGACTGGCGAGTCTGGCAGCTACAACAGTTGCCTGCCCGCCCATATCACCGTATTCAACGAACTAGCAGCATCACACCTCCCGCCACCCATTCAGGACACCGAGATGGAAAGAATCATCACCGCGTCGTACTCTTCTTCATTCGACCTCGACGCGGCCCTGAGGCTATACGACCGTCTCAATGAGCTTCCTGCTCCTTGGTTCGCAGCGAGTCGGATGAAACTTCCATGCATCGCTTTCCAACTCCCTTCTTTTTACCTTATCGAACACGTTCTGGTCGCGTTTTATCGCGCGGACACTCTCGCCTTTGGGATGGTGGAAATCAAAACGAGACATGACCTCTCTCGGATGAATTCTCTGTATCTCGTTCACCCCTGGTTGGATACCCTCCTGGAGCGCGAAAATATGCAAAGTGGCGTATTCGTGGAGGATGACGTTGTGCCACCGCCCTCGCCGAAAACAGACGATGAAGAATCAGAGATATGTGATGAGGAAATCGATGACGATTCCTCGTCGCTTCCTGAACCTGAGTCTCCGTCACTCCCTACTCCCGTGCGTATGGCGCCAATGGACAGAGAGACGCGAGCACGACGGCTCGTTGCCCGTCTTGGACAACCATTTGGTGCACTCTTGGTCACGCTAGCATCGACGGGTCGACGTGCGGTGGATTACAGGCGGGTGGCGGCTGATAGCATGATCACTGTACAATTTCAGGAGAATGTCTCGTTGGCTGATCTTCTCGACAATGTACGCACAATCGATGTTTTGTAACTTGCGTAGCATCTCGCACGACAATGGACATGTTTCACTCAGTGACTCTGTTTCAGCGATTGAACCCCGATGCAAGTAAGCATGCGACGATGTCCTCGGACACGACGGAGATGTTGTAACCTTCCAAAGTTCGTTGAGGACTCAGTGCTCGGGCCTCGGCGGGTCAGACAATCCTATTGATGACCTTTTCCTCCCCTTCGCACCCGAATACAGAACAGAAGACAGATTTATAGCATGGGACACCGTAACGGAGGGATTCCTTCAAGTTCCTTTGTTCTCTCACTACGTCGCTTCCTGTCCTTGCCGTAGCCTACCACCACCCGCGCACCACCACCGGGTCATCATCGTCACCAGTCTACTCCAAAAACGTAGCTTTGTATTATCAGTGAACAGTGCTTTCAAAAGACGACGTCATGTTCTGCGTGCAGATGGGCCAACAAGCGAAAAATGCGACGTGCAAGTGACGAGTGTAAAACTATCCAGTGTATGAGCGGGGTATGACTGTGTGTGTATCCGTGCAAAAAGAAACCGTCCAACAAACGCGTTATGCAAATCCGAGTAAACGATGGAGATTAAACTAGCGAGGGGTCATTGATTAACCGAGGGACGACCGTAAAACGTGATCGCGCGACATGTACATGGGACGCTGCGAGAGAACGAGTCCGCCGTGACTCCGACGCGAACGCGCAAGGTGTAACCAAAGACGAATCGATGAAGCTTTAAGCTTCGAGGAGGGCCGAGCGTTGAGACGTGACGAGGCAGTGTGTGTGTGACGTTGGCGTGGGCGTTAGGTCCCTCTTTTTCTTCACAAAACGAACGCGAAACCGACCCCGAGGACGAGCGCACCGACGAACGCGATACTCCAAGAGCGACGCCCCGCCAATGCCCCATTAGAACTCACAGACGTGGTGGGCACGGCCGATGCGCCCGTGTCCGTAGCGTTCCCACCCGTGGCACCGCCCGTCAGATTTGCACCGTTGGGCTATTATCGATCGGGCATCGAGTCCAATCGCATCGGGAAAAAAACGAAGAGGGAGAGGAAGTTAGGTCCTGATAAGCCTCAAACCACGAAAACAAACGTACCCCGATTGGTCGCGAATTATCTACGAACGCACAGTCGTCGGACGTACAGAGACAGACGCCTGACATGGGGTCCCAGAAAGGGGTAGAGCAGTTGGCGGGCACTGGGGAGTGCACGCCGCGTGAGACACCGACGACGCTGAACACGAAGCGAAAAGGGCTCACGTCTGAATCGCGCCTGTTGACCCTCGGGGACTTGTTGAGGCGGGTTCGGGTTCGCTGGCGAGGGTTCGACTTGTGGACAGCCGTACTAATCAAGGACATAGTAAGTGAGGTATGACATCCAACAAGAGACAGACATACACAAGTAAAGAACGGGAAATCTGAAAAGGCACACTCGTCGAGCAACCCTTCTTCATTGGCCGGTATGCCGTTGCAAATGTGCATCGTCGGGTCAACATCAGGAGTTGGGCATTTGAGGGGATCAAAGGTGTCCAGTTGAGAGACCGGGACGGGGTTCTGGACCCAGGCGAGAAGTTGTTCGTTGGAAACGATCCATACGTCTTGTTGCTCCTGAACCCAATCCAAGTACTGGTTGATCATATTGATGGTCGAGATGGGTGCATCGACACCGGGGTACGTCGTCTGTAGCGTACATTAACACTCGAAAAATAGTGACACACATCGATCGAAAAACATACGGAGAGGTGGATAGGGTGCGTGTACAACCCGACAGGTTGACGGTTTCCGCTGTAGTGAGCGGTGAACGTATTCATCATGTATTCCAGCGTCGCAGTATCGTTCACAGTCGACGCGCCATTCGCAGTGTCCAACCAGGGATCCATCAGGTGCGGACCGTCCACACCGAGTTCGTCAAAGAAGGCATACATGGGTATCTCCCAGAGACCAGGGATCTGTGGTTGCCCTTGACAGATTCCTTCGATGGTCGAACAGTCATTAGCGAGGCCGTAGTCCAACGTGTATGGCCAGTAAGCGTCCGTGTCCGGGTCGGTGACAGGAATGGAGGCAGTGGTCGATGAATCATACATGAAATCAGCCGCGGCAAGCAAATGAAAAGTCTCGTTGGTGTAGTTGAGGAAAGGTGCACGGAAGCCCTTGATGGCATCCAGGGGTATCCCCGCGAGCGCATTGAGGGCGATTAGGTTACCATTGATCTCGGCCGCTGGTGGGGCACCGACATGGGTCATCCTGAATGCAAAATCAGACGATTGTTGGAACAGCTAGCAGAAACATTGCTACTGACGTATGGTCGGCGATCTCGTTGCCTGCAACATACCAATCCGTGACGAGGGTGTAGTTCGTATAGGTGAGCGACGTAAAGTAGGTCATTTTCACAGGGCATCCGTTGGGGTTCTTGCGATGCGCAAGGAACTGATTGACCGCATCCAAGGTGTAAGACTGGACTGCATCGTCTGCAGTGAAAAGGACGAATTGTGGAACCTCGGACTGGAGGTGCATCAGACGGCAAACGCAATACGGAGGAAACCCAACTCACGGGACTGAGACCACCTGGGGGACTCGTGCTCGCGCAATTGCACCTGGGGAGCTGGCACTTGGCGTGATCGCACGAGTAACCTGTGGCAGAGGCGCTGGTGATTGCAGTAACAAGTTGGTGGAGCCCAAAGAGATTTGAAAGAACAATACTGGGCATCTCTAGATAAACGGGGGGAAGAGAGAGGCAAGCAGCCGACCACGGAGCGAGCCCAATAACATAAAAAAGAATTGAATGCCTTGCCGCGGATGCACGGACAGTAGACAAAGTGTCAACGTCCGAACCGAGGATGGTTAAAACGACCAGCGGAATTTTGAGATGACATTGACAAATCAATACAATGCCGCTTGTGGGACCAAGTTGTGATGGTACGACACGGACAGTCCGTCTCCCTTTGCAGGAGGTGCACGGCGCGTGCGTGGCTTTCAAACCTGGCAATGATAGTCAGGGGATTAACGCTTCTGAAGTTACCTTGGCGTTAACACCGCGGACGAACGCGCTTCCGGTTACCTTTGGTGATGCAGCAGACGTCTAGACGAGTCATGGATTCAATTCTTGGCAGGCGAATCGTGCTGCTTGTCCGGCTCGACGCTGCGGATCCCTTGCATCGCACGGCATCAACTTGCTCGCGAACACTGATTTGGAGATCAAGATGGCGAACGCGTGTCCTTGTCAAGCAGAGTCATCCGCCGTTTAGATTCCCGAGCTCGAGGTTGACTTATCGTCGCAAGCTCACACGCATCCGGCCCGCAGGTCCTGCACGTGACACTCACCTCAAAACGACGCTCGAGGGATTTTGTTGCCTTCTTCAACGCACTCAGTCAAATTACAGACCACGCCTGTCGTAGAGTGGTTTGTGCCAAAGTAGGGCGGAGAAGGACTTTTTTTTTTCGGTACGTCTTAGTGCTATGGCATCTGTGCGTCGTATAGGCGGAGATGCAGGCCGGTGGTCCCTACATTCTTGCCCGTTTTTTTTCGCATGTCTTTCTGCAATTCAAGCGATCTTTTGAACGATTTTATCTGTCACGAGTTCCTGCGAGGTATTGTTCATCAGTCATTCGCTGACCGACTTGCACCGAGTCCACTTGGAGATGGTAGGCACCAGTTTTGAATTGGACCGGTCGATTTCATGATGAGTCATGAGTCATGACAGTAACCTCCTAAGTCATGCCCCGTCTTATAACCATCTCAACTCAACCCACAACATCAGAGAGATATGACCGGCCCCGACCGTCGCTCAGGCGCTATGATGTCCAAGGTGGGCAACCCCCAGATATACGAGGACCACGAGCAGCGGTACGTCACTATCCAACCATCCATCCCGAACACCCTCACCGACCTCATCCCGCCGGGCTGGTGGACACAGGCCGTCCAAACAGACAGGCCACAACCCGCCCAAGAAACACGTCCCTGATCAATGGCACATTGATATCGACCAGCTGTGCGTCTGTCTCCTCGCGATCGATGGCGTGCGCGAGAACTAACTCCTCTATGTTGTTTCATTTGGATCGGCGATGATAGGAACGAACGGGAGATTGGGGACAGGATTGCAGAGGCGCATCAGCATTCCCAGGATATCGCCCACGGACAGGGATCGTTGAGTCCTGGTGCGGATCCCAAGGTGGATCCTTTGGGACCGGCGACGTTTCACGGCAACGAACCCTCGAGGGGCGCAAAGATTGATGCGGAGATCATGGCTGAGGAACGCGAGGAGCTAAAGCGCAAGGGAAAGGCGTGAATGGTTTACAGTGTACAAGCGCAGATGTTTGGGAACGAGGTGTCATAATGTGTACTATATCATGTGCGCTGCTCATCGTCGCGGTGTCAGCTGCAATTCCATAGTGTCGTCGGCGTGGACCTACCTGATGGCGTTCAGGATCTAGAGTGAATATCACTCAGGCTGTTCATCTTCATCTTCCTCTTCGTCCTCTGCTCGGGCGGCTTTAGCGGCCTTCTCCTTTCCTACTTCCGCGCTCCCCACTGCATCTCTCCACGCCGTCAGCTCCTCCCCCAGCTTTTCCCTCGCAGCAGCGATCGACTTTTGCAGCGCCTCGTAGTACTCTCCACTGTAGGCTGTCTTGTCAACCTCCACCGCAAAAGCGTGCGCACCGTTCGGCGCGAGCGAGGGTGGCGAATTCGTTCCCTCTGGTGGAGACAGCGCATACGAGACCGTCAACGTCGTCTGAGCAGCCATGATGGTTTGGGTTCAAGATCTCGTCTTATCTTATCTCGGCCTAACCAACGTGGGCCGCCCATGTTTTTATGTAACGAAGAGTGATCGTGATCTCATCAACTCCGACCCGCCCGAGCTTGCTCGTCCGCTCGTCTTGTCCTCTCACTACGCACACCGCGATGATGGCGGCCCTTGTTCGATAACAACGCAGGCTCTCTGGTGTTTTTTTTTTACTCGACGAGCCTGCGTTGTTGGATCACATTCAACTCACCTGCTTTTTTCAATAGATTTGGCTTACTTTTTTTCTTCTTTTCTCGACGGCCACGTCGGAGGAACCGACGCGGGCATAGACTATAGAATCCATAGAAACCTAGACGAACAAGATCCGATAGAGATATCCCGGCACATACGCCAAAACGATACCACCACCTGCTTCAAAACGAATGATACACCCACTCTCCCCCACCACCGTCCTCCCGGCGCTGGCTTCCCTCCACGCTTGCAGCGCGGCATGCGTCGGGGAAGCACTCCGAGCACTCCGAGACGTGTATTTCCCGCATGCACCGTCGTCGCCGGCTATGGGTGTCGTACCGGTGCTCAAGCAATCATTGTCAGAGGCTGTGCGGGCATTGCGACCCAAGCGAGCGGCGTGCCTCGTCCATCACGATGGTGTCCCCGATTCCGGATACGCGTCTGCCGAGGAGGACGAACAGGACGACGGAGCAGAAGAAACAGGAGACGCAGATGCGATAGACGAGGAAGAGATGGAGGAGGAGGGCGAGGCGTTGGATATATTACGCTCAGATGAGCTCGAGCGTCGCTATGCAATCAAATGGCTGACTGGATTGGTGAAACGGGGTGATCCTTGGATCTCTGGGACAGGTTCTTCCTCCCCCTCGCCCGAGGAGCAGGAAGCACGGACGACGCGTGTCGAAGACGCGTCAAGACTCCTTGCGCGCTTTGCAGGCGACGACGCACGCGAAGAAGCATTGATCCGGACGTTTGTCTTTCCGTTTCGTATGCCGTCGTGTCGTCGCTGCTGCTATGGAAAAGTTTCACCGATCACGGTCGAATTGAACGATGCACCTGTCGACGGGACCGATCATACTGCCGTCGGCCTCCAAAGCTGGGGAAGCGCCATCGTTTTTGCGGAGCGCATGTGTTTGGATCCAGAACGATACCTCGGGGCGTTGCATTCCTGTACCTCTGCACCCACAACCATGGGCGTACGTCGACGCCGACTCCTCGAGCTCGGCGCTGGAACAGGTCTACTCAGCATCACAGCGGCCCAGATCCTGTCTCGGACGTCCGTCCAAGCAAAGATCAAAGCGACGGATTATCACCCGAGCGTATTGGAGAACCTCGCTCGGAACGTGCGGCACAATCACAGCGCGGCGGGCGTGTCTGTGGAAAAGCTCGATTGGTGTGCGGTGCCTCGTACCGAGGGTGAGGGTGGGGGAGTGTACGACGTTGTGCTCGCGGCGGACGTGGTGTACTATCCGGAGCATGCGCGCTGGATTAGAGGGTGTGTCGGGCGGACGTTGAAAAAGAGCGGGGTGTTTTGGTTGATTATTCCGGTGAGGACGATTGGGAGACACGAGGGGTTGGGGGAGACGGTCGAAGAGGCGTTTCCCGTCGTGGGTGACGAGGAGAGGACGGGGGAAAGATCGGGGGCGCGTCTTGCGATCGTGAGCAGAGAACGGGTGGAGAGAGTGGATGGGGTGGGTCGGGCGGACGAAGGGGGGTACACGTTGTTCGAGATTCGTTGGATGTAGATACGTGCGTGGTACGGCGACGTTGGTGGATCTCAATCTCGAGTCGGCCCTGATACTGCGAGTCTTCATCTCCGTCACGGCTCCACAAGCCCGTCGCCAAAGGAGGTTTTATTTGGCGGTGGAGCTACCAGGGAATCTGCTTGTGGAGTCGCCCCAATTCCGAGCGTCTTGTCGAGATTCCGTTGGTGTCGGCTGAGACCTTCCCGATCGCGTGTGTGCATTCTCGCATCGCCCGTCATGCACGAAACCCTGAAGAAACAAATTTTTAGGGAGTCCTCCCTGAAATGCACATTCGATCCGTCGAAATGGTCGGCACCAACATGCACAAGATGTATGTACTATATACTATATTCAACAAGATGTGACAGACAAACAAGGTATGTGTATGTTACCAAGTCCTGCGTCCTTTCGACACGCCGACTCGCTCGATATGTACCCAAGATAACGTATACTATCTACCCACCGCTGCGGACCCAAACTCACCCACTTCTCCGACCGAGCCCACACAGCGCCAGCGCCGCACGCATCATATCTTCGTCCTGCGGTACATCCTTGCCCGGCTCGTCCACAGACGCAGGCCACTTTTTCCCCTCTGGCACAGAATTGGGTGCAGGCGTGAACACGAGACGCGGACGCGCGCCGTGCCACCTCGCCACGTCCAACGCGCGGAGACTCCCCTCGGGCGTCACAGCTTCGACATCGTCTTCCTCCGTGTCATCCCCCGCGCCTCCAAGCTCACCTTCTCCAACCCCCCTATCCCGGTCGTGGTCGTGGTCCCGCTCACGTGCGTAGTCTGGATCGCTCGGCAGCCGTCGTCCTTCCTTCCCCGCCAACCTCGCCGCCGCACACGCCCACTCGAGCGTCCGACTGCCCATAAACTCGATCAGGTCCCCCGAGGGCGGGCTCGCGGGTGGTGCGAGCGGCGACGAGGGCATGTTGTCCCACAAGGACGCGCGGGGGTTGCGTGGGCGCGTCGGCGTGCGGGGTGGGGGGAGGCGCGACTCGGAGCGGGTCGCGACGCGGTCGAGGGACGGGCGGG
>JBBPNP010000247.1:0-38058 GCA_038090955.1 Xerocomellus intermedius
CTATCATCCGTCGACAACATTTGCGATGGGACTACATAATTGGTATTCTATCTATATTTTACTATTTCTACCCCATAGTTTTGTCTGATTTAAACATAAATACATTGTCGCAACTTGCTATCCACTTGAAGTTTGACTGTCGCAAGTGCCGGGGGATGACTGTACTAATCGCAGAACACTAGGCTCTGGTAGCCACCACCTCAACAACCATGTAAATGCGATGAAGCCGACTAGATGCGGCAGGTATCATGTTCACTTGGTGGGACAAGTTTAGCTAGACTGCAGTACAATAGTAATTTTTGTGCCAGTTCCGACTAATGGATGAATTGATGATGGACCAACGTATTAAAAAAAAGAAAGAAAAGAAAGAGTGGAATCGCGATCTAGTGAAAAGGAAAGTCAAGAGGGGAGTGCCGTGTGATTGGGAATTGTACATGTCCATGATAAATATGCCGTAGACTGACAAGGTGAGAGAAAGAGACCGAAAGGAAGAGTGCCAGAGAAGTAACACAACACGAGCGTCCACCAATGTAGAAAGATTTTGAAAGATGCCTCCCAATGAGCGTGTACAAGCACCATCGTCGGATTATCAGTCTTCATACCCAGCATGTGTCGACTGGGATGGAGGAATGTCTTCTTCTTCTTCTTCTTCTTCCTCCTCTTCTTCCTCCAGGATCGGCGCTTCCATATCTTCTTCTTCTACGTCATTTTCTGCCTCGTAATCTTCGTCAAATATGACATGGAACTACGTCTCGAGTCAGTATCACGCTCGTGCCCCTCGATCCAGCGACGTACATGAGTGATGAGGGCCTTGACAAGTTTGTGCGTATGTCCCATATTAGCGAGGATGAGAGCAAAGTCGTTTTGAGGTGCTCGCAACAGGTTCGGACTGAACACAATGGCGAGCGCTTCCGCTGTCATGTGGTTCTGCTCCTCAAAGTCGGTGACTCTGGACACAACAGTAAGGTGAATGCGCAATTTTGCCAAGAAAAAGACGCACTTGTCGAGATGTTCAGCAACGCGCTTCAGTAAATCAAAGTGGGCACGTGGTAGCGCATGAACGACACATCGGATGCTCGACAACCGAGCATGCAGATTTTCCACCTCTGTAATGACACGGGGAATCAGACGGGTATATGGGGCAAAGAAACCGACGTACGGATGGCTTCGATGATAGCAAAGTACGCCGACGAAGGGAACACAGGCTCTGGTAAAAGCCTAAACCATGACTTGATCAAGTCACCGATCGCATAGATATCCGAGCTCTCAGTAATAGGCATTTCACCCCTGTTGAACGCGTCACGCAGAGCATTGATTTCAGAAGTAGCTCCTGCAATACGATCTAGGACACATCGACGTCAAAGACAGCTTGCCTCTATGACGGAAAGAGAGACTCACAAATTCCAACTTCACTCAACCCACGGGCCTCGACTTCCAACAGACAGCTCGAAATCACAGAAGGGATCGTGCCAGGCAGGACTTCTTCCCCACCTGCTTCACGTTCAAGCAAGAACTCCAGTTCCACACCAAAGACTAGGTAAGGTCTCATCAGTACCGTTATTTTGGCCGCGGGAATCAAAAGAACACCCACCAGCGGTAGGATCCCGGGAGGTCGACGGTGCCCCGACAGGATCGATAATATGATCAGACAACTGAGGTTTAGGGGAGTTGCCGAGGTAAGTCAGACGTCGCTTCGCAGCAACCTTGGACACATTCGTGACCGTATCTATCCATCTCGTCATCTCCTGCCTCGAAAACGCCTGCAGCAAGTACTGCTCTCCCTCTTCCGTATCCAGTTGGAACATATACGACCTTTCATTGTTGATAAAATGGGCTACTTTGGCACCCACGATGGAGAGCACCAGCGAGGGTTTCCCTGACGGCGTGAAATCTAGCTCTGCGGGCGACTTTTTCGTAACCAACGTATGGTCCGTAAACGCACTCGAAATGGGTCGCATCAACTGGAAGAAGGCAGACGAGTAGCTCTTCTTCATACGATGCTGCTTCTGGGCCTGAGTCATCGGTTTTCGGGGCCGCATCACCTTATTCAGGTACTCGTCCCGCCGTTCCATCCGCAACTGCTCCTGCTTTTTGTCTTTGCTGAGCCGATCGTACAAGTACCTGTCTCGTTTACCCTTTTCGTGCTGGAGTGCGACAAGACGTTGGAATGGTCGGACGACCTTTTTTGCGGAAGCAGAACCACTGGTTTGCGCTTGCAAGGCTTCTCGCTGTGCTTCCTCCTTGATACCGCGAAGATCAAAGTGAAGGACACCCACTTCCTTTTCAATATTGTTCAGGCGCTCAAAATCCCGTCGGTCGACATCTTCCCTGGAAAGACCATGCTTGCTGTGCAACGTCGGTGTGTTGAGTATGACGTCGCACAAGTGTCTTGAGAACAGCATCAGCACAGCGCAGACATCGATGACCCCCCGGGAAAAAAAATCCTGACCTGCGCTTATCCAGGTTAATAATAGATTGCGGATCCTCCGGTGATATCATCACGGCATTCGGTATACTGACAATCTCGAGCATGCGTTCCAGAAGCCAACTAATATCGACGATCAGCGAATCTCCATACGACTTCTTCGGAACCGTCGGTCGCGATAATAGAGCGCCGAGGCTATCACAGTGGACACCACGGATATTGGCCACATTCTGCCACGGACGATGATGCATCCGGCTCTCCGGACTAATGATGGCGGCAGTGAGGACGGCTTCAACAAACGATCGTACAACGGCTCGTTCGTGGGTTTCAGCAAGGCCAGCGCCTCCCTCAAGGCTGCGCAAACGAGCGATTTCGATGGCTCGTAAACACAAGTCCATGCGAGCCTGCCGGTTCCGAACGCCAAGTTTCGGCGTTACGAGCTTCGAGATAATCCATTTGCGGAGGATGTTGTAGGCCCGCACACAGCTCCGGACGCTTGGCGGAAGGAGACGGTAAACGGAGTCCTGAGAGTCGGATATCATCGACGATGGTTCCACCTCCAGGAGATGAGAGTACATCGTCTGAATGTCGACGTCATCCAAGGAGCTCATCTCCCGCCCAGAGAACCAACCTGTCCGGTCAGCGCTTTGTACTTCAAGCAAATCAGCAGTGATAAACAGATCCTTTGATACAACCGTCAATAACGGACCAGTCATACCAACGTAAAAACGCACTTCTTCCGAGACGTTACTGAATGCAGCATAACCCATAGCGTTCAAATTCTCCACCAAATCTTCAGCAGTAACCCGATCAAAATCTGGTGCTTGATTCCCGAAGCTTCGAATTTGCGAAACCGTCCCTGTGGATCGAAGGACAGCAATGGCGAGCACTGGTGGACGCAGGGTATGGGATATAAACGTCGACAGCGTGTCCTTCCTCGTTACTTCCAAATCATCCCAGGCTAGGGCAAGTTCAGCGTCATCGTCGGCTGGAGTGCAGTCGGGCACTGAGCGATCCAGCGGTGCTTCCAAAAAGGCTTTAACCGTCTCGTAGAGCTGGACGTCATCTAGACAATCCTGCGCACCCCCACCGGTGGTAATCCATTCCTTCACAGCCCCAAAGATTTCAGAACGGTATTGTACGACGTGGATCGGCGCGTTCGTAGAGGTGTTGATAGAGGGTCGACTCCCTACGAACCGTTTTCGCAAAAGCTACATCTTGTGAGCCGCCGAGAAAATGTACCGAAGAAAACCTCAGGCTCACCTCGAAAAATACAATCGGTGTCACGAAGCTGCGGAACACATTCCACCACACCCGCGCAAACTCAGAGTGATCGACGACCAAATCCCTGGTATTCCCATCCCGCAATGATGTTTCTCCGTTATCATCCGCCACTGCAACCGAAACGCCTTTGAGACCATGGATGAGTACGTTCACCAGCCTATCCAGAGTCCCGGCTTGCACAAGTACTCGGATGGGCCGTTCGGTAGAGACCTCCGTCAAGACGGGATGGTTAGTACGCTGGGATATAGCAGGCAGAGAGTTCCTTCGCTGCATGCTGCTCTTACGCTCCAGTCCTTGGGAAGAACCTGGTTTCACTCGGATGGACGGCGTACGAACTATCGTTCTATCGCTGCCCGACGTTTCGATCGCCGAACTAGGCGGGCGAGATGGAGCGCGTGATGCGGGTCGCGAGCCTGAGCCATCCCTGTCTGGTCGTGCTACGAGGAGTAGCTCTCCGTCATACACAGGAATAGCGGTCCCTCCTAGATCGACATCACCGATTCTAAGCAATTTATCTTTACTCGCTGAAGCATCATTTTTTCGGAACGGACGCAAAGAGGTGTCGATGTTACGAAGTTGTTGGAGCTCTTCCACGCTGAGTTTTGTTGGCCCGCTCTCGAGACGACCTCTCCACACCTGACCCCGATCGATAAGCGAGACAGTGGGTAAGGGTTCGACAAAGAGCAGGGGAACCAGAGGATGACAATGTGTGAGAGGAGGGGCAGTGCACTGACTCCAGAACAATGGCTCGAACAGTCCTTTCCTCCTCGGCTCGGCAGCCAAGGAGAGAGACATGAACTGGTCGACGCTAGCACCGGCATCAATGTCCATCCCCAAGCCCTTACTTGATGGAACGTACCGCTGAAATTTCAGAGAAAACGCATTCTGCACGTTTTTCCCTTCAGACAAGTCCTCCCAGAGCGAAACCAACTTGGCAATGTCCGGCGAAAGCGAAGCAGTCTCCACGGGCGTCCTGGAACAAAGCGCAAAGCGCGTCCTGAAACCCTCGAATATATTCTTGGCCTTCAGAAACGGCTCGGTGGCCCAATGTTCGTCCACCTCGTTTCGTGCACGATCTAGTTCGTAGCGCATTTGCTCCTTCGTGTCTCCTCCCCAAGCGGTCATCATCGGCTCTCTCGCAGTGGCCACGTGCCCGTCATTCTCGGGATAAATCCACGATTCGACAGCGATGACACTCTGTCTGTCAGCACGTCTCCAGGCTTTTGTCAACCTCGCTACGGGATGGGAGCACAACGCAGCCGATATCGCCTTCCAGGAACACTCATCTCCGGCGGTACGGCAGAGTTCTCCAACCCTGGCCCAGATCGAGATGACCTCGGTGCGCGAGTGCGTGCGAGACGTTCGGTCCAGGTGCGAATTGTTCGTATTGGATGAATCCGAACCAAGGATTTGCATCAGAAGCAATTTCGTCAACCAGTGGGGATGATCACCACTGCCAAAGAACTTGGCTGGATGTGGCGACTCCGTCTGGACTTCACCGGCATCGTCGGAAGCGCCAGGAGAGGTGTCCGCTCCAAGGACATGGTCAACAGTCAGATTGTCGGGAAAATCCTGGAACGCACGTCGATGGAACGTTTGGAGACTGAGAGCAATTAAGTGAGGATCGAGAAGCGAAAGGATTTCACGAGAGAAACCATCTTGTGCGAGCATTGTCCAAATCCTTGGCGATCGCTCCACTGTGTCGGCAAATGGAAGCTGTGGACGCTGCTGTCGAGGATTGAGCGGCTTTCCTGGAGAAGTGGGTGGAACGCCCGGTGTTCCTAGCGCTTCCATTAAAGAAACCATCTTGCCGTCTTGAGGTCTTGGCGAGAATGTCCCGAGATTTGGAGAAACCACACTCGTAGCATCTATCTGTGGGCTTCCCAAGTTCGGGTTCGGAGACGGTGTATAAATTGCCTGGGTAGAAACAGACTTGGGCATACCACCATTGGTGGAGAGAGGATTAATGTTAAAGTTGGGAATAGCGCTGGACGCGAACTCCTGCCAACCAGACTCGTCAGATGGGGTACCGTAGTATCTGACATATTCTTGAGCCATCCAGACCACTCTGCTGCGTTCGGTCTCTTTGGTATCCTCGTCTGCTCCATTGAGCAAATTAGAGCAAAGGCGAGTAAATTCATTCTCGAACTTCGACTGGTCCGCGAAGGACGGGAGACAAAGGATGATTGCCGAGGAGAAATCCTTCCACTCGGGACTTCTTCCATCTGCGAAACGCTCCGCAGATTCGGAATTCCCGTCCGCGGCAGGAACGACGAACGTTGTTGCGAACACAGCTTCATGCACGAGTGCTTCGAAGGTTCCTTTCACGATATGCCCTTCGCTCACCACTAGTTCAGGATGTGTCCTTCTTCCCCAATACGCTCGCTTCTTCCTTCCGATAGACCCAACACCGTCTCCTCCTCCCCTTCCTGCCCTCCCGACTTCTTCGGAGACGTCCAATTCCGCGACCGCCTCATTTTCGAGGCTGGGAGGGACGACCCCTGTAGGAAACAACTCCTTGATTGCAGCGCTTCTATCACTTGGCGGTTTATAGAAATACAACTTTGACCCTTTAAGCTCGGCTTTAAATGGTTTCCAGCCCTTCGCCAGGGCGCAATTAGCAGCTGCGCTGTAGGGTTTCTGGTAAGCCTGTATCATCGGCGCAGCGTCTGTCAGGCGATTGATGAATCCAGAGTTGTAGGTGATCTGAGACGTTCGTCTCGAGATGATGCCTTCGTCTGCTTCCGGCGCGTCGTGAGAGGTGGGTGGAGCTAGCAATGAAGAAGAGGGTTGGTTTGCGGAAGCGAGTGTAGCTAGATTGGGTGCCGAGTGCTTGTGAGAAGGACCCGCGAGAGTGAAAGGGAAAACCCCACGACCCGTTGAAGTGCCTGAGGATTTATCACTGTCAGAAGGTTTCATTGAGTCTCCTGACCCTTTTCTTTTAGGACTTGGGGAAAGGCCCAGTTTGGAAGCAGATAGCTTTGTCGGTAACCTCGGCGCGAAGGACTGCGTTCGAGCATTTGGTGTAGGTGGCGAATCGTCAGGTAAAACGAAGCCTTCCGAGGTGGGGGAGGAAACGGATATGGATATATTAGGTTCGTTCATAATAAGAGTGTCATCGGGAGGGGTATCAGATATATTGGCCACGGCGGACGGAAAAGACTGGATCGTTGGGCTAGGAAGAATAGCATTGTTGGTGGAAGTGGCGGGATGCAGAGTAGCACTACTGTTGCTTCTATTACGGTACTCTTGTATCCTGTGCTGAAAGGAAACCTCGGCCGTGGAATGAGATGGATCGGGGAAGCTTCTGAGGTCATCTGCGGACTTGGACCAAGTTTTGCGTGATATGTGGCGAAGGTCGCCAAGACCACCGTCAATATCGGAGGAAGGTTGTTGGGAAGAAGATGGGTATACTGAATTTAATTCGACTGACTTCTTCGGTTTAAAAGTAAGTTCTGCAACGGACCTGGGTACGATGATGTCAGTCAAGTCACAAAAAAGCCACGTAATTGATCCGGATATAAGGCTCGGCACGCGACAAGAACAAATGGATGAAAGGGAGCACTTACTTGGTGGCATCCATAGCGTGGGGTTCTGACTGGAAGGACGAGAGGATGGGACGAGGGTCTGTGGGTCTGGAAATTTTGGGCCGCCTGGCTGAACCGGTGCTTGTCCTGGGCTCGGGCCCGATGGAGATGGAACGCGGGTCCGATGTCTTCCTCCCAAACCATTTCGAGGGTTTTGAAAGGAAATGGGAGATGCCTGAGGGGGAGCTTGAGCGTGCGAGTGGAAAAGCAATGTTGGCGGGCGAGGAGGGCGTCGATGAGGAGAAAGCATCCTGTGGGCTCAAAGTATTGAAAGATTGGGGCACGCGACGTGGTACCATTGGAGATGGTCAGAGGCAAAGGAGCGCGAAGGTTTTGGGGGGGATTTACAGTGGGTATGGGTGTCTAACGATGCGAGATATGAAGTGAGATCGATGAGCGTAAATGGAGTAAAACACGCGTCACGTTCTACGTACCAAAGCGTAACGTGGACAAGTGTTGAGCGAACGTTCATGTAGTGGACGTGAAACAGTACAAGTTGGCTGGCGGCGGGGCCCGGGAAACCCCACGATTGGGAATGTGGCGTCGCATCGATATCCACCCCAGACCGAACACGTCTCATCTGTCTTGGTTTTTTACATGCATTTTCATGGGCAGACCAGTGCACACCGACGAGTCGGGTACTAAGAAAAACTCGCTCTCATCTTGGCCATGCCCAACGATTCAGATCAGCCCCAAGTTGATGTAGTAGGCTGACAATTTGCAATGGGGAATCGACACGCACGACGGCAAGTTGCCACGTGCAATTGCTTGATATCTCCATGCACCACGCAGAAAAGGTTTCATTGGTGAGAACATACTTTGCTGCTGTGCTGAGAATGTAGCTATAAATACATATTATTCCCCTCTAGTATCAACCAAGATATGCCATCAAATATGGCATATTCAAGTTCAAGTCCATCTCAGACTGGCTGATCCGGTCGTGTCTGCGCCGGTACCTTTGGTCCTCCAATAGCGGGAAGTTGATTTGGCAGCGACTGACCTATTACCACAGCGTCCGAGGATGGAATGACCTCGGTGACTGTGCTGTGCATGTGATGGGCTAGGCTGTGGAAGTTCATCTCATCGGATTCGGTGTGTACATTGGCATTTACTGATAATCTTCAACTTGTCAGTATTTTGAAACCCGATCTATCCACAACCTACGTAAATGCATTCAAGATCAACTGAGATCACATTACCCAGACTTCCCTGCCGAATAGTCGAAGGAAGGCAGTGATTCTTCCATACAGGACGAGGACCTTGCTGAGGTCCTCCAATTATTATGCACAACCAAAGTATGCGGTGCCAAAAGACAAGGTGCCGTGGACCCTCGCAAGTGCTTGGTGCACGTTTTTGCGAAATAAGATTTATCCACTCAAGTGATCAATCGTAGATCTCGTGGATAGTCCTCCGAATCTCTCGGGAGGTAAAATATGAGAAACCCCCACGTGATGTCAGATCTAGGATCGACGGATTCGACCCTGTGTCACGCCCTCGACTCACTAGCAATGTCGCGAACAGCCAAGCACATTGATAGTTTCCTTACACAAGAACATCGGATATAAGTACAGAACCAGCGGTGTACACGACGGTTGACAAGAACTCGTGCATGTACCCGTTTTGCTCAAGTTACCGCTTCATTAAGCCCCATTCTTGACAGCTTGCCAAGCAGGCCTGTTAGAGATATCGTTCCACCACCTAGAATCGAACACCAAGTGAACATTAATTGCATGACTAGCTCGCAAGTCCCGTACCTGGCTACGTTGGGCCTCTTCTCAAACACGTCGCCGTGACCAATGACGAAGAGCACGCTTCCGTAAGGCAAGTGCTGGAGGTCAGCGAGGGTCACGTTCTACAAGCTCATGAGCGATCGGCAGATCAGACACCGGCACGATCATCAACGTACGTCGCCAGCCAAGTATTTCTGCTTGCCGAGGATCACTTCATACGCATCGAGCCTCGCCTCAAGGTTTTTGAGATGCTCGTCAACTTTGGCTTGGTCTGGCTGGCCACCACTCAGCCTTTGACACGCTCATCAGAAATCGGACGCTCATGCAGAGGCGTGTGTATACATACTTCTTGAAAAACTTCTCGTACGAGAGAGGAGCAGCGTGAGGGTTAAAGTTGGAGACCTCGACAGAGGCCGCTTGTTCGAACAATGCCTCCTCCTTGAGATCGGTAGGAATGAGGCCAACAGTACCCTGGTTAGGATATTTCTTGATCAAATAGCGAGCGATAGCGCGAGATTCGTAGACGATGAATCCGTCGTCATCCTTGTGGTAGCAATGCAATCATGGGTCAGTGTCCCCGTATCGAACTCGTGTGGCTCAACGCACGATGTAAGGAATCTGGCCAAATGGCTGGATCTTGAGGTACTCGGCGGCCTTGTGTTCGCGCTTGGCGAGATCGACGGACACGAGCTCGTAGGGGATCTCCTTCTCTTTGCAGATCAAGGCAACGAGACGGGTGCAAGTGGACCTGGAGTAACCGTAGAGTTTGAGGACCATGATTACAATGGGATTTGATCAAGATGATGGAAGGAGCTAATGGGCAGTTTAGATGGGGTACATCGCTCGGATGGCTCGTTATATATGGCTGCGATCATGATATTCATATCTGAAACTAGGAAAATGCGCTCACACAGGATCAGCTGGTGAGGTTCGACATGCCGAGATGCCGACGCGTGAACATCAAATTTTTGCGGAGGGTATCCAGGTCCCAGAAAGTCAGTGATTGACAGATACCACTTGCGGAAGGGACTAGACCTCTCTAAACGGAAGGCACTGTCACCGCTGACTGAGATGCTGATTAAATCCCGATTTTCTAGGGAAACGGAGATGATCAGATGGAATGAGCAGCAGCACTAACTGCGCGTCGCATTTCATCGGTTGAGTTCATCGCCACGTTGGTAGCGCCTATTGGTCCTGCTCGACCAGGCAGTTATTTCCCAGAGGTCGGTTGTATTGGGGTGTGTTTCATCACAAGAAAGAGAATCTTCTCCAGCGAATGAGGTGACGAACACAGTGGACTCGCACCAATTTTTTGCGTGGCCCGGCCAGACGAGATGTAGATCTCTTTCCGAGACTCGATCATGTTTGCATTTGCACGCTTTCAAAGATTGTTGACTTGGGACCATGATAACGTACATGTCCATCTGATCTATTGCCAAGGCTGCGGAGGGCGATGCCGATGAGAGATCACAAATATCGCGACGATCGGTATATGTAGGTCGTTCCGATGGGTCTCCTTGAAATTCGGATTAGTATTGAGGAAACTCTCACTCGCCTAATCCAACTTCCCCGCATGAACCCCGGGCAGAAACCCGAGCAGGCGGAAATTGAACGTTCCTTTTCCGAGACGCAACGCGTGTACATTCCCGAGTGTCGCAGCGCATTACAGGGTTGCAGAGCCTGATGGAATCCAACATTCAGACTTTTAATCATGGAAACCATCGGCATGCCTACCAAGCTCTCGCTGTGTTGGTTCCAAGGCTCGTGTCACACTTGCCTTTTTTCGCTCGGAGACGTTTTCAAAGTAACCTACAACGTTCTCTGTGAGAAATATAGGTCACCTGTAGGTTGACCTTGTGACACAGGCTGACTATTGCAACCCTATCACCCTGTAGGGCCACTGAAATGACGGCGACGAGGCGCAGAAATTATCGCGATCACTTAACCTCTTTAGCTGACCTTGGGGGCGTAAAGGACGTCGTCTTTCATACTCGCTCTTAGTCTGGGATCCAGACCGTCTATGAGGCAAGCCGTCGATACGCATTCAGCTTATTATGCCGGCCCGTCTTGTACTAAACTTGGAGCGTAGTGGCACGTTTTTGATGGAACAACGCGTCGGAGCTGGGCTCCTTAGATCACTTGACCTTGACTCAAGTTTTTTTTCTTCCTTCGCCTCCCCGTTGTGAACGTTTGACCGTCAACCCCAATCAGAGTAGCACGCGTGTCGTAACCATGGTCAGACGACTTGGCTTGAAATTGGTCTGTTTCTCACCACGATTCTAATTGGTACAAGAGGCATGTCTCGCTGGAGACGAGTGGTCTGCGAGGGCTCAATGGCTCAGTTGTCGTTGACGCGGGTGGCATCGTGCTTCCTATTCAGAAGAGAGACGCCATCACATTGCTTGGGCCAACCAATGGGACGACGACAGTTGGACAAGACCTGGAGTGGAGTATTGATCGGGATGGGGTGTCGACCATCGATGCTTCCACGGAGTCAGGTCGATTATGCGTGGGCATTCCAGCTCTCGTATGCAATTGACTTGGTTAGATACATAGGACCAAAGTACACAGGACGATATGCAGATATAACGGCCAAGTTCTTTGTGGGCCCGGGCTCGTTGGTCTTTTGAGTTGGATCAGAACTTGAATGTTAACCTGGCCTTCGAGCCCGCGGGCCATGCATGATAACCGAGCACCGAAATTTGATTCGGGTTAACTTGAAGTAACCCACATGTTGGGTGTGCATATGACACTCTGTAGACGGCTTTCAAGTTGAAGTTCATACTACTCAGGCATCAGTGATATGATAGAGTGGAGCCTATTAAACGCCATCCATCACCACCTCCTGCCTTTTAGGCCTAAACTTATCTCACGAAACGACCTTGCATTCTTGACGAAATCTCCGAACTTTTGCCAGTATTCATTTCACAATTGTGGTGACGTCGCGTCGCTGTGCCAGTGCCGCTGAACTTGATTAGACGCTGAATGGTTTTGGTGCATTGGACCATCAATACTACGGCCGCTGCCGCATCTCAGGATAAGCTACTAGTAATTGGACCTGGCTGGAATACTTCAATCCTTTGCTTCCCCGCACCATAATTTACCAACTCCAATCAGAATGAGGATGCACGCGGTAACCACGGTCAGACGACCTTGCTTGAGAGTCTGGTATAGTTCTTACTGAGTGCGCAGGTGGTACAAACGGCGTGTTCTACGGAAGGACTCGGACAGTGGCCCGTGTGGGCTGCCATGAAAGTGTTCGGCGTCCCTTCATTGTGTGGTGCTTTGCTCGCGTATTTTGGGACCACTTCTTCCCCTCTCGTCCCATTTCCCTCGACCCCGATCCCGCTATCAAGCTATTTCGATAATCAAGCCGCATCTATCGATGGTACCACTGGTAATTTTAACAACAAGGGCTCAACGTATGCAGCGGAACATCTCCCTACAGGCCCTTGGGTCTTGAACGGTGTCACGGTCAATCTTTTGATTCTCTTCTGCGTTCGCGGGAGACTGAATTGGTACCTCCAGTATGACCTGCCGATTTCATGGGGCACAGACGATGACAACGTCCTTGCCCAGGGACAGGTTGTAGAACTCCCTAACGCGACCTATGTCCACGAACTTCATCTCCTTTACGCCGGAGATGGGACCCACCGTTAGTAGGTACATCGTACCAATGAGCCCAGCTAACGAATGTTTCCGCATCAGATCAATTCGATCACGCGTTTAATCTCAACTATGCGGATAACTCTGTCTCAGAACTTGTGTGTAAGCTGCGAACCCTACTGCCTCTGTGTCATCACTTTAACATCCTATTGCAGTAACGGGAAAGAATTGGTGTAGATTTCCGACCATAAATTGGGGTGATATCCGAACGTGAGCCTATTTCACAGCCTCGTTTCCCTGACGCCATGTTGACCGTATCTCCGAATTAGCCCCTACCACTTTGACAACTATGGCGCCTCGACGAACTGGAATTCATCTCAAATCTTCCAACTTTCTATATCCGTTTCCTCACGCGTCCCGTTGAAGAGTATCACGCTCCCGCAGACTGCGGACGCTGCCAATAGGCTCCATATATTCGCCATATCTATCACGCCGTCCGCTGTCCTGTCCGCTCCACCCACAGGTCCAGAACTCTCAATTCGCAGTGTACAATTTAGCACGCGTTGGGAGGATGTCAATGGGCAACGTGCCCAAGCGGTCGCGATCACCTTGGCAAATCTCTTACCGGGAAGCCTTGCGTCGTCCCCGAATACGTCGATCCGGTCCAAATACGAGGTGGAATTGACCGGACAAGGTGTGACAACATTGACGCCAGGAGTAGTATACCGTCTCGTGCCGGCGGATCAAACGCGTTTCGATGTCCTCGTCTTGAACAACAACGGTGTCGGAAACGCGACTGTTCAGATCAAAGACTCCGATGGAAATGTTGTTTGGACGTCGTCAGGATGGCCCATCACACCCCTCCGACAAACGTGGACAGTCGACGAGAGCGTACTGTCCACGCATGAGCCGCCAACTTGGGTGGGTTAGTTTTCTTCAGTGCGGGGTGACCGTATTGAGTGGTGTTCCAGTGGAACCAAGCGAAATATGGAATATTGTGAGTAAGGGACGACGTGATGTGTAGAGAGCCAGGCACTCACCCACATTAGCGTCCACTGGGGAGTTTACAGCGTTCCAGCTTATGTAGGTTGCTTCGTTAACCTGTGGCCCGTACTGTGCTTACACGGGACTTAGGGTTCACCATGGAATTATGCCGAGTGGTATGAGTAAGTGGCAGAGGGCCTCGAATTCCTGTCTCTAGACTTTACATGGAAAATGTTCAGCTGGCTCTTACATGTCTCGCCGGATTCAAGCAATCCCACCTGGAACTACCACCTCGAAAACTACGGACCAGTGAGGGACCCTGCATTAGAGTAAGGGTCACATGCTGATTGACATTCTTGTTGCCCAGGACGTGGTTTACGACGATTTGTCTTTGTCACCGTTTGTAGAGCGTTTGCGTTGTCATCTTCCGTTCTGATGCACTTCACAGAAACACCACGATGGATACGGCTTGTTTGATACCAAAAACACGACGCACCGAAGTAGTGTTCACCTCAATCCCTATCGCGATTTTCTCAAGGAGCTCATGGACACTGCGAAAGCTGAGAAACCCAACCTTCACCGTGGGACCTACTATTCGCTCCCCGAGTGGTAGGTCATCCTTCTCGAACACCAGCTGTGACAAGCGCCTAATGGATATCGGATACTTCAAGGTTTAATCCCTACTATGCACCATACGGGCTCGAACTATGGCCCGGAGGACTCGCACACAATGTCTTCAACCACTCAGAACTCGAGCCTTTCATTGGCATGCTCAATATCTCCGACTACGTCCAGGACCTGCAGTACCCCCACATGCTGTCCCTCGCTCTTGACTACGGGTCGGAGATTATGGTACGTCAGTATGAGGTTGGTGCATTCAGCTAACGCTTGTCGAAGTGGTGCGACATCGGTGGTCCAAACAACACGCTAGAATTCGCCGCACAGTTCTATAACAATGCTATGGAGAATGGGTACCAGGTCACTATGAATGACCGTTCGTCCCCCAAGTCATTTTCGAATCCCTGTGCCCTGACCGTTGATTTTATAGGTTGTGGTGCTGTGCCTGACTTTGATACACCCGAATATGTCCTATCTGGATCACTCTCCACAAGAAGATGGGAAAGGACCGAAGGCGTGGACCCATTCAGCTTTGGTATTAACAATGCCACCGACGTGACCCAGTACAAGAATGGCACTACCATCATCCAAACCCTGGTCGACGTCGTGAGCAAGAACGGGAACTAGTACGTCATCTCCCGTATCTCTTTCTAGTTGTTCGGTCGTTTACCCCCTCTTCAGCTTGCTGAATGTCGGGCCCACTGCAGAAGGCAACATCATCGCGCCAATGGCAGACAACCTCCTCGCAGCTGGCCGATGGCTCAAGTACGCTGGTGATTGTGTCTACGCTACCGTACGTATCCGATGCGCGCGCCTGTGATGAAACTCGCGTTTTGAAGAACGTCACAGGATTATTGGTACCAAACACCGCAGGACCCTTCAGGGTCGTACCGATTTCTGACGACACCCGAAACGTTTTGTATCGTCGCCTTTAACAAACCCACCAACGGCTCGGTTGTCGTTGACGCGGGTGGCGTCGTGCTTCCTATTCAGAAAGGAGACACCATTACATTACTTGGGCCAACCAATGGGAGGACGACAGCCGGACAGGACCTGGAGTGGAACATGGACCAGGATGGGGTGTTGACCATTGATGTTCCACAGAGTCAAGTCGATCAAGTCGATTATGCTTGGGCATTCCAGGTCTCGTATGTAAATTGACTTATTTGGATAAGGTGTGGGGTTGTATAACAATGTCATGACAATGGTGTGCTGTATGTGGACATATTAATGTCGAAATGCTTGGACGCTCGCTGTAATCCTCCATTCTCAGCTGATGCAACTCAATTTCGGGACATGTTGCTCTCGTGGTACGGCTTCTTAAAAACTGGCGCCGCATCATAATGAAGAACGAAAAAAAAACCCTCCGGTCCCTTCGGAGGACAAGGCACTCGTACAGAACCTTTTAGATCTGTTTTTTCTGTTCTTTCAACGAAACCAGCCTCACCTAGTAACCGGTCATGACACCACCAATCCTGGACACCGACCCACCCAACTTGAACGCGGACTGTGCCAAACGAAACGTGGCACTACCACCCTTTGGTCTCATCATCCCCCACCCATCCCGCGCAGAACCATCTTCGACCTCGACCACTCCCACCAGTGCGGACAGCGATTCGCAATGCGACGCGTACGACGCGTCTAGGACGAACCGCTCCCTTGCGCGTCAGTGGACCGGTGCGCCCATACGCGCGATCGTCCCACTGCCTCGGCGCAAGCTCGTTTTGAACGGCGCCGCGCAGAGCACCACGCATATGAACGTGCCTGCGAGTAATATCGCGGTCGGCTCACCGTGCCTGATGCGTTTCGCCCATTTCCGGGATGACGCGGACACGGCCGAGATCGAGGAAGAAGACGAAGACGAGGAGGATGAAGGGAGCGATGAGGGTCGCGACGCTCCCTGGGGATCACGGTGTTGCTCGTACGAGAGTATCACCGCCGCCGAGGGACTTGCAGCCTGGAGCTTCGAGGTACGTCCACCGCGTTCCCGTCGATTTTTTCTGTGGGCTGATGAGTGCTCAGGAATTGCGTGTCGAATGCTACGCCCAGTCCCTCGTCGCCAGAGGTGCAAAGCCACCCCCCGCAGTCCATCGTTCACTCGCCATCCCACCTGCTTTCGTTCCCCGTATCGTCCCTCGGAGCTAGACCGAATAAACGGCCAATGTTTTGACTCTTGTAAACTGTCGACCTACATTATGCATATGGCGATACTTTCACGCTCCTGATTCCCATGACCCCCAATGAACGCTGTCAATTCAGGCAGAGGAGGTTTCATGTCGCCTCTCTACCTTCCCGAACCCCTGCATGACACGACGCCGAGATTGGCTTTGTGACGTCCAATTGACTGCAATATCCCTCGGCGAGGTTAGCTGCTGGAGGTTTGATGGGCACGAGGCCTCAGGTGGCAGAACTTGGCACCCTTGCCAGAAGGTATAGATCTATTTGGGGAATTCAATAACCTACACGCATAAAACGTGCCCACTACGTTAGCTTTCGTTCCATAGCCATTCGAAGTCCTGATAGGATCAGATGGAAGCATCGCACCTTGCATCGGGGTCGATCTCGTAAAGAAGGCCGATGGGCATTGGTACAGTCGACACCCTCCTAACACATACCCATCGGGAGAGGCTGTGGGGTATGGATTATGAGGGAGTATGGGTTACCCGGGAGGTCCGACAAAATTGATTACTGTACTGACATTCTACACTAGTCCATATACAATCTATGGCTATTGGTGTTTGAGCCTCTTGCTCTCGCCTCAAATCCAGACTAGTCAAGCCCAAATTTTTGAGGTTTAACATACCAAAAATAGTCTTTATGTAAGAGTAAATTTCTATATATGTGGTTTAGGGTTAGGGTTACATCATAATGTATGGGCTTTTATAGGAAATTTTCTCAGAAAGGCTATGGGTTATCAGTTATGGGTTATGGATGCAAATTCCCTGCAAACCGACTTGGGAAATCCAAAAATGTATGGCTTATGAGGGAGTATGGGTTATCCCTGGTATGTGTTAGGAGGGTGTCGACTGTACTTGGAAACAAGAGATGAGTCTCACTGCAGTGGGAGAGCACGCCCGCCACTGCAATTTGAAAATTCGGCAGTGCTTAGCTACCGACACATATGAACTAATTCAACATGCAACGTTATGCAACAATGTTAGTCCGTCTGATGCGTTCAACATCATGGTTGACTTGGCGGGTATGTTGGCAGGTTCAACTTGAAGTCAAGTTGTATGAAAAGGGTGAGGATGCTGGCAGATTGTGACGAATTCGAATTTCGCGGATTCTACGCGGAGGTGTTGGAGCGGCGATACTGCGTTGCGAGCAACCCACTTATGTAATAGCCAAAATGTTGTTCGCGAACGTGCCGTGCGATGCTTTCGCGATTCATCGTTTGTCTCCTCTGAGTTGGCATCCTAACCATCTGCACGGCAAGCGATGGTCGTGTGGCATATCCTTGACGCCGTGAGTAATGAGATGCCGTCTGAAACAATCAACCTTGTGATCTGTTCCCCACATATAGTACCATCGTTCTTCCTCCAGTGACAAGTGTGTATTATGTACCGTCTCTTAAGGTGAAGCTGAGTCAAACGGCAACGAAGATGTCCGAATCGGGTGGTAAGGAGAGCTTGTGACGGAGCGCCTCCCCCGAAAGTTTCGACAGATAGGTGATACTTGTGTTGGGGGAGAACGAGGAACCACAGGCTGCAACGCCAACTCTGAAGGGATAGAGGAAGATCTCCCGGCAAGGGCGTGTTGAGTTTGTCGATAGGGTGTATCCATAGCAGGGTTATACGGCTTGTCTTGATCAATAAAAACCTGGGAGCCATTGTAGTGGGACTGCGCACACGTCGAGTGGCCTTGGGAGTAGTGAAATGCGTCATAGGCAGGCGAAGAACCAACCTAGACAGTTGGTAAGCTGCATGAGCAAGCGACGCGAACTGGAGGTATTTGCTCACAGCATAAGAGCATCCTTGAAGACCGTCATGCATCAATGGATGGCCGGCATCAAAGGTCGCAGTTGCGGCTGGTGAGTAGTTGGCATGACAGTTGACATTGGTCCAGAGTCTCGAGGGTTGAAAAGGGGTGTATAGTATTGATTCTTGAACAGGCTGACGATCAATTTGACGAGACCACCATTGGAAATCAGAGGCATGCAGTGTGGGATACGCTTCATGAGCGAATGGGTATATGGGGAAAGGCTGAGTTGGTATGAAACTAGGGTTAGGCTCCGGGAGAGGTCTATGACACACTATTAGCTCAGGCGAGTGGAGGAGACTCAGACGCCACGAAAGCCACTGGCACCCTTGTCAACTACTCAGCTGAGTCAGCATGTAGACCCGTACTCGGACAAGGACAGAACGTGAGGAACGTATGGATAAAAGATGGGCGTCCGTATAAGCAAGCAGGTCGCTATATAAGTAGTGTAAAGGAATGGTGTGATCGCGCGGGTGGAATGGTGATCGGGATGTGGCGACCAATGGCGTTAGTCCGTCGTGTGTCTGTTATTGACAGCACCAGGGAAACTGGACAGCGTCGCTGAGGAAGCAACCTTTACGAAGAAGCGTCCGTACTCTTGTCAGGTCCTAGTCACTGTCAACGGTGTTAAAGGACATGATGATCGAGGTTTCGGACGAGCCTAAGGTTCCATCAAGGAACAAAATGGGAAAAAAAACCCACGGGCAAAGCCAATTGCCACCTGGAACGCTGCCAATGTACGGTGAGAGATCCAGATTATCCGATATAATATGGCCCGGCCAGCCAGGTGTTGGATAAGTGGTGGTGGGTCGGCACCTGGACGGCAACCCAGATTGAGTCAGTCGACATGTCCTTTGGAGGGCTGCCAATGAGCTTATTATCGGCTCCTCTTGCGCGGGCTTAGCGTGCTTTTGTACAGAATGGATGACAGAAGAATACATGAAGCAATGATAAACCATAGGCAGGCTAGAATCAAGTGACTCTCTGCTCAAACCGTCCTTTCAATTCACAGGCGTGCACAGCTGTGCTTGTTTAACTGCTTGCAACTCAGCCTGCAGTTGCTTGCAACGACTTTCTGCTGCCTCACGGCCTCTGTGCTCTTCCGCCAGCCTCTGCTCCCATTCCTGTTGATTGGTGCAAAGAATACATATCACCAGTAAGAGCAATCGGGAAAGAGGCTAACCTGCTGGTCAATTACACCCCGTTCTACCCTGTGCAATTTGACACTGTACTCTTCACAAATGTTCGGGAGGTCGCGTGTAGCAAACATTGGAAGGTTCAAACGGCATCGACCACGGTCGTCGTGTTTATAGTGGCACCATTCTTGGTGCCCTGGAAAGAGTGTCTTGGAAGCCTCGAAGACCACGTTTGCAAACCAGTAGCAGTTGTGCTCGTACAGATTGTAGTTTGGCTGGTGCTCAGTGGCAACGAGGAGAAGGATTGAAAGCTGGATTGCGGAGGGAGGCCGAGGCCTGGGGGAATTCGGGTCTGACCGGGGATATTCGAGAGTGCAGAGTTTATGGTATCCGCCATAGGTGTTGGAGAGATAAGCATCGAGACTAACATTTTGGCCCACAACATGCACCCTATCAAGTGCCGGTGTGGCCTTCTGGGAGGGAATAATTGGTGAAACGATTGCAGAGGAATGCGAGGGGTCCTTGGCGGCGCGGTCTACAACGACTGCTGCACGGGCAGACGTATGGGTGGGGTGGGAGAAATAGAGGATAAGAAACTCGTGAAGTTTGCCATTCTTTGTCTTGCAAAACTCCATGTGCTCCAGCTTGCATGAGCTGGCACTGTCGCGCAGCATATCATGCCATCCACAGGTATCAAGCTCGTACCCATAGGGGATGAAGAGACCTTTAACGTCGGTCGGAGGTGGTTGCGACATGAACTGACGAAAGAACACGACGAAATGATGGGGGATGTTAGGGAGCTGCAACGTCAAGCCCATGGCGAGTTGACAAGGGTTGGGAGACATTGGCTGGAGCGTGGACCATGCTTCGCGAGCACTAATTTTAAATTTGTAAACCAGGGCAAATGCGATTCGTCCGCCACAGACTTGGTAGGACCCCCAGAGGTAATTTTGTAGATAACCCTAGTAAGGCTGCACTGCGCAATGAGTATTGCAAATCAGAGGCTGGTCACCAATGTTACCGCAGGTTACCGCCCGCTGTACATCACACTGGACGGGGATGTAGCCAGAGACGTTACAGTAGAACCACATGATGGTATTACTCTATGTATAAACAAAAAATCTAAGCTGTGCGCCACACCATGGAATCTCGATGAGTAGAATTGAATGGAGTTCTGACTGAGCTTGAAAATACCTTAGAATTTGCCCGTCAGAGATGGGCCTCAGGAGAGAAATGTCAGGTATTCTCAAAAAGTTTGGGAACTAAATGACCATTCAATTTAATGTCACGTGAAAAAGGAATTACATATTGTACTTAAGACTTAAGTATACAGTCGACTCTCTCATAACCCATACCCTTCGGTTTGGGGCGTGAGGTATGGGTTATGAGGGAGTATGGGGTTGGTGAGAGACCAGGTACCAGCGCTTATTGACGAGACAAATAAAGGTTCGAGTTGTTCAGTAGAAATGTACTATGAATATTGGCTATTTACGAGAGAAATAAGATGTCAGTTTACTATCTTTCATGCTCTGCATTGCCATTGTACGTGTCTTCTGTCCGAATGAGCCCAGCATAGTCTCCAGTGTCCAATTTATCGACCACACGTTCTTCGTCCACCAAGTTTCCCGCACCATCCAACCACTCCTCATCAGCTTCCGAAATGGGCTGATTAGCCTTCAATGCCATCTCAAGTGCGGCTTTCCGGTCAAGAGTCCAGCTGGTCGTTAAGCCTCTTTAGGCCCTTTTTAAGAATGTCAATGGGTTTCATAATGGTGGAGAAGCAAGGGAGACCGATAAGTTTCGGGTTTTCATTGCCCTTCAGAGACATGGATTATATAATAAATTTCCTTATTCAGTAATTACGTCACTGTTACCTATGGGTTATCTCCGAAAAAATGGTATGGGTTATGGGTTATGGGTTATGGTTACAGAATTCCCGCATACCAACATGGGAAATCAAAAAATGTATGGGTTATGAGGGAGTATGGGTTATCTAGGGTATGGGTTATGAGAGAGTCGACTGTAGATACTTATACTTAACACTAACTTCTTTCACGACTCATTGATTCGAAAATTTGTCTGCTGCACACAGGGCTAATTACTAGTAACTCTCAGGTTCTAGTTCACATAACACAATGAACTCGCAGATCAATAATCTGTAATAGATGGGGATATTGTACCAAACGCTTCGGGCCCAGGTGGACTTCCCGGATGTGGCGGACTATGTTTCCACGGTTCATGGGCTTCTTGCAGCCAACCCAATGACACGTCGAAAGGCGGTCACGGGGCATGTTTTTGATACGGCCGAGATCGAGGAAGAAGACGAAGACGAGGGGGATGAAGGGAGCGAGGAGGGTCGCGACGCTCCCTGGGGGTCACGGTGTTGCTCGTACGAGAGTATCACCGCCGCCAAGGGACTTGCAGCCTGGAGCTTCGAGGTACGTCCACCGTGTTCCCGTCGATTTTTTCTGTGGGCTGATGAGTGCTCAGGAATTGCGCGTCGAATGCTACGCCCAGTCCCTCGTCGCCAGAGGTACAAAGCCACCCCCCGTAGTCCAGCGTTCACTCGCCATCCCACCTGCTTTCGTTCCCCGTATCGTCCCTCGGAGCTAGACCTGGTGTTCACTCCCAACAGATTCTTATGTGCGAAATATGGCTGGTTGCGTGCGCGTTATGCAAGATATGGTATATATATACTGCGATGTTATTTCCGAATAGACTACCGTCTGCCTTCCTCGATTTGACTCGTCTCGGAACAGTGCTGCGTCCGAACGGTGCATCCTAGGATGGAGAAGGTATAGAGCATGAGCATGAGGATGAAACCAAGTCTCATGCTATCTGGTCCATAGTGACACTGTATGTCAAGTCCGCGTCTATCGAAAGCTCATAACGTCTCCGTCCTTCATGCAGAAGGAAAGAAGTTACAGCCAATAGCACAAGGGTCATCAAGTCACCACCGACTAGTGCTTCCGTCTGAAAGATCGCTTGCATGAACGGCACATAGACCAGCGTGAGCAGCACTAGCAACGACACTGATACAGTCGAGACCAACATCTTGTTTTGGAATAGCCCGCAGCCGAGACCACGGTTCTGGACAGCGGAAACAAGATCGAGGAAAACAAAGCAGGTGAAGGTCTGAATAGAAAACCTCTTCTCAGCTGCGGGCAAAACGGAGAGATGACGGGGTTACGTACCATGGTCTGTTCCCTCCGCGACACCTGTTCGTCCCCAACCAATGCAATATAATAGATGAATAAGGTACCAAAAACGATAGTGGATGCTGAAAATAGAACGCGGTACAAGAACCGCCGGGTGATGATTGGCTCGTTCTTTTTTCGAGGTGGTTTTCGCATGACAGCTGGGTCGACTGGATCTACTCCTAATGATTGACTCGGTGGTCCTGTCGAGGAAGGATAATCAGAAATTGGAAATGCGTAGTGCTATGGACGACGAACCGTCCATAAGAATGTTAATAAATAAGATCTGCATGGCATTGAGTGGGTTGCTGTATCCAAGGAACGTGCTCAGGGTGATCAGCGAAAGCGCAGCTGCAGCTGTACTGAGCTGGAAGCACAAGAAATTCTGAATGTTGTGAAAGATAGATTTTCCTGTGTTTTCAATGTCAACTCGGGATGATCGGAAACCAACAGTGAAATTGACCACCTTCTTCGACAGCGGGAAGAATAGTACTGAAGTTATCGTCGACAAGGATCATATCAGCAGCTTCCTTGGCTACATCGGTACCACTCTTGCCCATGGACACGCCAATGTCAGCCATTTTGAGCGCCGGCGCGTCATTAACTGTGGTACGGAGGGTTCAACAATCAAATGACACGCAGGGAAACAGGGAGCATCACAACTTACCTCCATCTCCTGTCATGCCTACAACTGCTCCACGAGCCTGGAACGCCGCGACAATCGCCATTTTGTGTCGCGGTGTCGTACGCGCAAACACACTGACGCTACCCACACGTTCAACAAGTTGTGCCTTGCTCATCTGATCGATCTCCTTGCCAGTCATGCAGTATTGGTTAGAGGAACCTGCAAGCGTGCGCTGTCCAACACGGAGACCAAGTTTTTGGGCGATCGCAAGTGCAGTTGGTTCCGCATCTCCGGTAATCATCACTACCTGTACACCACCCGATTGGAGTAGTCCGATCGCGTCGGCGACACCCTTCCTAGGGGGGTCAAACATTGCTTGGAAACCTACGAAGATTAGACCGTTCTTTTCAGCGTCTGGCGAAGGAGATCTCGTTTGTGGTGTGTTCTGGGACTTCTGGGAGGTATCTGGCTTGGGGGAATCCACGGAGCCATAGCCGTATGCCATTGCCAGGATTCGAAGGCCCTTTGCTGCTGCCACCTGAGCATTCGAGAGAACGACGTTACGAGTGTTGGAGTCGAGGGCCGGAGTAGAGCTGTCAGACACGTAGTAAAATTTGCAACGGTCTAGTACGGCTTCAATGGCGCCTTTAATATAGTAGATCTCGCGTGGTGTCCCGCTGTAGAGAGCGGTGGAGTAAGTGTGTATACCGCTAACAGCCATGTACTTTCGATCCGAGTTGAAAGATTGTTCAGAGAGTCGGGTGAAGGCCTGCAAACACTTTAGTTGGCGCATGATTTGGGCTGACTTGACGAACATTACGCTGATCAGTTAAACCGAATACCGGGAGGATGTTGAGCAAGGCTACGTCAGTGGACTGGCCGATATAAACACCATCTTCGTTTTGCGATAAGACAGCATTGTTACACAAGGAACCAATCTCGAGGGTCTTGCGGACCGCCGATGAGGGTGAAACGGCAGACTGAAGACCATCGACATGCAGGTTTTCGTCAACGACATAAATTTCAGTAACCGTCTGCTCGTTCTTTGTCAATGTCCCTGCACGTTAAGGTCAGTAACAATGTAACATTATCGCGAGGTCGCGAAAACTTTCCTGTCTTGTCAGAACATATAACGGAAACCGAACCCAAAGCTTCCACCGAGTGTAGCTTTTTCACAATGGCCTTACGTTTCGACATCCGCATGACTCCGAGAGCAAGGGTAACGGTTGTTACGATTGGCAGTCCCTCAGGTATGGCAGCGACCGCAAGAGAGACTAAGTCGGAAAGTTTGAGTAGAAATCATCTCAAAGTCGTTGGTACATACCCCCGATAGTAAACATATCTAGCCAAGGACGCTGTTGCCACACTCCGATCAAACAAATAACTCCAATTACACCGAAAGACAAGAACGAGAGTTTCTGTGCAAGCTCGTCCATGCTTAGTTGAAGGGGTGTCCGCTTCTCGTCAACCTGAGACAGGCCACATATAAGATCGACTCGGACGGACGACAACACACAAGATACGCACGTCCTGCATCATAGAGAAAATGACACCAAACTCCGTCTGTGCACCGATGGCAATGACGATCCCAGTCCCATGCCCTTGTATCCAGGACCTACTTAGTCAAAGCGAACCATAGGTCGTAAGTCCGCTTACCATTCCTCACCAAGGTACCCATATATGCAATACAAGATCGTTCGGCAAGTGGAGCCACTTCACCTAAGCCCGAATCCTTGGAATTAGAACCGCTCCCACTCTTCCCCAACTCGCATGTTTTGTAGTCCTTTGGACGCGCGATGGTTTCGCCTGTTAAACTACTCTCATCGATCTCGAGGTCGACGGAAGATATGATACGAATGTCTGCAGGAACACGGTCACCTGTCGACAACGACACGATATCCCCGGGAACTAGCTCGTTTGCGAGGATGTGTATTTTCCGTTGATCACTGTTGGCACAGTGTGAGAGTCAATCAAAGGAAATACGGACATGGTTCGTACCGAATGACGTGACAGTGATGCGGGACAAGCTTATTTAATGCCTCGAGGCTCTTTTCTGATCGTTGTTCCTGTATGAAGCCGACTAATGGAGCTGTGTCAGAGCATGCCCAAGATATAAGGTGTAGATCTGGGTTACCTGTTAGTACAATCGCGACGGCAACCGTTATGCTGATGGCGTCGTCAATGTTTCCCATGATCGCACTGATTACCGCGCTTCCGCAAAGGAGTAGTATAAGTGGGCTTTCGTAAATCGTTTTCGCAAACTTGAGGAGGACCGGCTCAGGCGTCGAGACGGAGAACTCGTTGTATCCGTGTACATTCTGCAGCGATGGAATGACAGCTGCAGATAGACCAGCCAATATAGACGACTTAAAATGTGCAACGGTATTCTGCGGCAAAAAGTCGGTTAGAAGGTCACTTCCAAATATGGAAACCCGGGATATTAGATAATAACCGGATCAAATGTGGCTATGTGATACACGTAGCTCGACGTGGAAACCCCCCTTTCATGAAGAAGAAAAAGTCATGACATACCTCGACACTCCAGTGAGCGAATCGTGCAGAGGGGGTGTCTCGTTGCTCTTCGCGGTTCGTCCGAATGAGGGTCGAGCGGTCATTGACGAGCGAGTAACCGTTTTCGAGGGCATCGTCCCCGGAACGCCGCCCTGTCACTGCACCGAGCGCTTTCTGGAACAAACCCTCGGCAGCAACCCCAGGTGTAATGTCTGACAGCTTTTGTGGGATGAGGCCCATGGGCTCAGCATGATGTCTTCTGAGAGTAGTGCTATATGCGAAATGACTAGTCGCTCCTGGCGTAGGTTGCGGTTCTCCAAACTGGGTGTCTGAAAAAGTGGGGAAATAACTCGAAGCCGGTGGAGAAGGCGGTCGGGGGCGATCCGGTGCTGGGTGCCCCGCGGAAGGCATGGAGTGGAGCATAGAGTGGGCTGATGTTGAGACTGTTGACGGTGCCGGAATCGTTGACAACTCGATGCTATTTGCGTGCATCTGGGTCGATGAAGGGCGTTTCCCCGAGGCTGGGAGACTTCGTCGAGATGTGGACATGTTCCCTCGAGCTCGTGACGCCAAGGACGATTAACTTGGATGGGCTGGGATGTTGTGCTCTATTAACATGAATGGAGAGTGACATGCTTATGGGAAGACATTCCCTTTACGGGATGTTGTTTGGCGACGGCCCTCGATTCAAACAACCTGACACGAGTCTCTGACAACAAGTTATCGTATCAAATCAAACGTTGACAAGCACAGGAAATTCTAAAATGTAACAAGAAACGGGTATAATAGTAGCTTTCTGCCACGTATCGAAAAAAAAAAAAAGTTGAAAAACCTACACTGCAACAGCACCGTCAAGAAACATACACTACACCAAACCGTGTCTAAGCTTTCTTGAACTGCGGCTCAGTTATAGCACGTGCTTCGGGGCCTGGGACCACTTCGGTGTCAGGAACGTCCATGCCGGGAGCCATGCGTTCGATGTGCCGATGCACAGCATCGTCACGCGAAAATAAGCGTTCACAATGAGAACATTTCCATTTCACACCCAGATGCCTGACAACATGGCGGGAGAGATTCTCCTGTTTCATCGGCTTAGAGTGCGTGCACTCGTCCCAACGACAGAAGGCGGGTGTAGCAGGACCTATCTGAAGATGGTGGTGGTTTCGAAGGTGTCGGAGTACTCGAGTTCTGTCCCCGATGATCCATTTATTGCATGGACTGCCGAGATCAAAGCGACATTGATAAAAGCAGCGTTTATTGCCATAGTGGTATTGGGCATACTCGATGTCTGCTTGATCGGCTGGAGTATACGGTGGCGATGCGGGTATTTGGCAGGACGATAGAAAAGTTTGTCCGGAAACCGTAATACTGTCCATCAACGATGGCATATTTTGATTCGTGTTGGGGGCCACAGTATTAGAATGGGATTCTGAGCCGAAAGTGGAAGCTGGAGCAAATTTCTTCGCTGGCAGAGGTAATTGGCTCGAGTAGTGGCAGTGAGTTGATGCGCGGTCACCAATCATGGCATTAAACGGCGTCGCTGTACCCGACGCTGGAGTTGGAGCTGGAACAGTTGGGAAAGGTAGTCGACTCCATCCCTGGTGCTGAACAGATGCGCGATCGGCAATATGGCACAGTCTAGCTTGGTGATAGGGGTGACTAGATAGCGATGAAGCAGTCCTAATAGATTTGCTTCCCATAGATGGGCGGAATGATCGTGCAGAGTTTATCCCGGGCATCTGTGGCGCTTGGGACGTTCCATGGCAATTCTGTCCAGGCAACGAATACGATTGCTGGGACGCTGTCAAGCGATACTCCGACGCGGACGCTTGAAGAGAGGAGGGGACGCGAAAGTCCTGACTGGTGCTAAAACATGCAGTCTATGAACGAGTGGCTGCCTCGTCAAAGATGGCAGGCTAACCTCTGAGCGGGCTGGGCGTATCCGTCCCCTGAAGCTTGAGAGCCAGGGGGGAAATTGAAATAGTAGGGACTCATGTCGAAGGAAGGTTGATTGGGGTGCTTCTTTGATGAGAATTGTGAAGCATCAACCGAGATTTTAAAACATCGGCGTCCACACTCTCTGGTGTGGAGAGTTACATAGTGTTCATTTGCAAATGCACCGCTCGGTGAATGGCGGTGACGACGAGGAGTGGTGGTGGTGTCGTATGCGGCATCATCGCTCTGGCGGAGGGGCGGCAGCTTAATCGATCATGGACCCTGGGCGCATGACATCTGCCGCAATGATGGCTCGCCCTCTCACCACGGGGTCATATTACATATTACCACATTCGCGGAGACATATCAAGGCGCGTGTGACGGTGCAACTAGAAATGAATGGCAGCGCATTTCGGGGGTAAATATCGAATTTTGAAGCATGTACACCAGGCGGTGTACACGCCATGAGCCTGAGTGGATGTGGGTTTCGTCAATGCCTAGCGAAGGAGGATGAAGCAAGGCCATGACACCGAAGAGAAAATAGTGACCAAAACGGAGATAATCGGTAAAAACCGGACATGAGATAGCATTTGCTTCGAGCGTCATCATGAGCACCTTGAGGTTATAGTGATAGCCGTACTGGAAGAAGCAGACGATCCCTAACCTCATTCACCTCGATCGCCATGAATGCGCGCGAGGTGTCCTGGCAAGTCACCGAAGTATTCAGCTGTCGCCGAAATATTCCTATGCTGCCTGATGAGTCTTCTGGCGCCGTTGGTGGTGGCTCGGCGTCTGCTAAACTTGATGGGGCGTGGATGGCTGCTCCAACTTCGAGGAAAACTTGTGGCCGGCTGCGCGAGCCGCCGTGACAATCCAGGGAAATACATACCACTAGCAGTGCAACGCCGTCTGCTAGTACGGTGCGGATATTGCACATCAAGTATGGTTGATACACGAGTCGTTGACGCATCGGCTAATCGGCTGTTTGGATGTGGATCAGACATGAATGTGTTTGTTTACCAAAGACGTCTAATCCAAACAACCACCAGGCCCCGTGGGAGCGCAACTGGTTGGTTCGATATTATCACGAGTACGTTGATTCGAAACTGTAATATTCTTCGCTAACAGACTTCTTCAGGTAAACATCAATGTCTTCTATCCACCACCGAGGTAGAAGTCGTAGTCGGGACCACCATTCGCGGATGGACAGCAGAGACAGATATGAACCACGCGACCGACGGTCAGATAGGCATATGGACTCCAGCCGAGCCGAGCTGGACGACAAAGACCAATCGAAACGAACTCGAAGACATCGCACTCACTCGCGCACGCCCTCCCCCAGAAAGCGGTCGAGGTCTCGATCGACTTCCCGTGAACCTGTCGCCAGGAGACCTAGATCTTATTCCCGCTCGCGCTCACGTGAACCCAGACGCCGCTCTCCGTCAAGAGAAAAACATAACCACAGGAGCAAGAAGGAGAGGCGAAAACGATCCCGATCACCCGCGGCCAGCACTTCGGATTCAGACTCAGGGTCCGATCGTAAACGACACAAGAAGAAGAAGCATCGCACACGTGAAGAAAAGGAGCGCAGGCGGAAAGAAAGGAAGGAGAAAAAGGTGGCATATTCGGCTCATACCCGCTATTTGGCACTGACTAGTTCTGTAGAAGAAAAAACAAGGGGCTGGGAGTTCCAGTGCCCACTGGGGAAAATATGGAATCATCAGCGACTCCGAGTGAGGAAGGATTCTTGATGGAGTCCATGAGTTGACGCAGCTCCACTAGTTTCTATAACAAAACGCAGGAATTCAGAACCTGGCTCCTCGAAGAACGCAAACTCAACCCGGAGGCTTTGTCCAAAGATCACGAGCGAAAAGAGTTTGCTGTGTTCGTAGAAGATTACAATACTGGTATGACTCTGCTATCCGCTGTGTGTTGATGGGCTTTGAAGGATTTTACTAGCCACTTTACCCCACGAAAAGTACTATCACATGGAAGAATATGAACGCCGGATGGCCTCTTTGAGGTCAGGAGAGTTTGTCCCCCCTTCAGAAGACACGTACGACCCTTCTGCGGATATGAAAGCACATGCCACAAGACACAAGAAGGCTACTGCTGATCAAGAGAGCTATATGTCTCGGGAACAATTGATGGAGTTGCGTAAGGTACAGAACGAGAGAGTTGAGGTATGAATTCCTTTCTTAAAATTGTCGCATATTCATCCATAATTAAACCAACCCGTAGATTGGACGAATGAAGCGTTTAGGAATGGACGTGAAACAGAACATGGGTGTCAGGATGGACGGTAGCATGTTTGACGGATAGATTATTGCATACGATCTCCCGTCCTGGACTCCCCACAGACCATTTCGTCCCCGTAATGTCTTCGCTATCTTCAACACTGCAAGCATCATCAGTTTTCTTCTTCCAGAACATGGAACTGATGAGATCATTTTCTCTTCAAACGTTTTGTAAATGAGAATTTTAAATGATTGCACTCTCAAGGCACCCAATCAGAACACTCAGATCAGGGTGTTTTATTGAGAAATACATAAAATGTTGCAGTGGTACATTGTGAACTGACATGCGCGCATCGCGAGGTGCTGCGGGGTTGACGGCGTTGTCCGACTATCGTGCCTGCTGGTAGTTGTGTGGCGAGCTAAATGGTGCCGAACTTGAGGCCGTGAGGCTTGGATCTTTTCAGCGTTCAACGTCCATCATGCTCGATATTTTGCTCCTCGGTGCGACGGGTAATATGATTCCCTCGTTCGTCTTGTTCTCGCGCTCACACATGTCTGCGTGAAGGTTATACCGGTCGTCTGATCGCACGCTACCTGGCCACTCATCCGCAGCGGACGGCGTTCTCGTTTGGTTTGGCTGCGCGCTCAGATTCAAAGCTCAAGGCTCTCGTACGCGAATACGCGAACCTCGCGGACGTTCCAATATTCGTAGTCGATGTCACAAACGGCGATGACGTCGACAGAGTCGTACAACGTGCCCGAGTCATCATCAACGCCGTCGGGCCATATTGGCGTTGGGGAACACCCGTCGTCAGAGCGTGTGTGCGCCATGGCAGGCACTACGTCGACCTCACAGGCGAGGCAGCTTGGGTCAGGGATATCATCATCGAGCAAGTGCCGCGCCGTCTCCGCCCACCACAGCACCTAACATGACAACCTGTACAGGTTCGATTATGCCGCCAGCCGCTCGGGTTCGGTGGTTGTTCCCTGTGCTGGGCTCGACTCTATTCCTTCCGACATCCTTGCATACTTGGGTAACAGAACACTCAAGGCGTTTGCGGGGCCCTCCACTACCGTGGATATGTCGACATCAGCATGGAAACTACGTGGTACGGGGATATCGGGCGGGACGTTTTCATCTATTCTCGCCCACCTTGAGGAAGTTCCCAAGCATAAGTTCGACGCAGCAAGAACAGACTTTGCGCTGAGCCCGAGTACGTTGCTTCACTCGACGGGTAGGCACGAGATACTGACCCGTTGCAAGTCCGAGGCGTAAAGAGCCCACAGCTGAGGGCGTTCTACTCACTTCCAATTTCAAATCCACCAGTCCAAGGAGCTTTGTATTTGTTGGCACTTATGAACTTGCAAGTTGTGCAGCGTTCCTGGGGCTTGTTCGAGCTTGCAACGCGGAACCCCAGACTCGTGCTGGGTACCTCCCGACAGTCTGGTGGTGGACACGAGGATACAGCGAAGTTGTCCTATGGTTCGCAGTTCAAGTATGAAGAATTCCTGGCACTTCCAAGTCGACTTCATTCGCTTCTCCTAGTGCTATTCTTGGTAATTGTAGCTGGGGCTATGAAGTTATTTCCGCCCGTAGGTGTTGTCATTTTTACTTTCTCGAGCTATCCATTGATGTCGGTATGTTTCAGGTTCGGTGGATAGCTCGTAGGATCATGCCACAGTCTGGAGATGGTCCCACCGATGAGTATGTGTCCTCATCATCGAAAAGAATGATGTGGTCTGATCGTAGCTGACTATTTAACCTTCAGACAACTTGAAGTGGGTGCCCTCAATATCACAAATATAACGACGTCATTGCCGAATGCTGAGGGGCGGACGACCACTGTCCGGACAACCTTCTGTGGTAAAGGAGAGCCAGGTTACTTGCTATCATCGAGTAAGTATTCATTGTATCAATTTCCGCCCAATGGAACATATGAAGTTGACCAATGGTTCGTTGATAGTCATGATCGCGGAATGTGCCTTATCTCAGGTATTAGAGGCGGACCATCTTCCCGCATTCGCCAAGCGCGGTGGTGTCCTCACACCCATGACTGCATTTGGTGACGTGTTAATTGAGCGCCTAAAAGCTTCTGGTCGCATAACCATCGAGAGCGAAGTGATACTCGCGGACACAACTCGAAAGCAACTGTAGAGGGGGTAACTCAACAATGTGATTCCCATTTACCCAGGTGCTGCAATCTGTAAATACAGCTTGTCTGCAACACTCGTGTTGGCTATATTTATACGTGATTGTCAATGTCGGTTTCCCGTAGTTAATGCTGTCATGCGTATTGCTTGAGCATAACAAGTGCATTAAGCGTTCACCAATCCAATTCCACCACTGCGGTGCTTCCCGACCCGACTCCAGGATGCACGGGGAGGTGCAGACATGCTTGGCATTTCACCGGGCCCGACTCATTTCCTGACTAGCGGCGGGGCTATAACAGAGCTATAGCATCTCATTAATCTCCTTCGGTAACGTTGGTAGATGAAACTGCGGTTCCGAAGTAAAACGTTGATGTCAGGCGCGACGTACGTACCGTGTGGTGGGCGCGTGTTCACCACGAGGAGGATCAAGGTAGTGTCGACGCCTGATGATGTCCGTCTGTTCGCCTTTTGACTCGGCATTTCGAGGACGCTTGACTGCCCATTGGATGGCTAAGTAGAGTCAACCAATCGGATGCTGAGTGTACCCTCGACTTTGCAGGAACTTCGAGTGGTCCGGGTGGGAAGAGCATCAAGAATCAAGGATCAGCCGAAACACCAGTCCCAAATTTCGTGTCAACAAGCTTGTTCGATGTGTGTGTGTGCGTTAATTTAATTTAATGGTGTCAATGAGCAAACGAAACTAGGGGGTCCACAAGTTGGTCTGTCAGACAGACCAAGCCAAGTAGTTGGTTTTAGTGCCAGTTAGGATCAGTTCAACATGCTTCTTGCTTCGAGTTTGTCCCGGGGGATAAGGCGACCATAGTAGTTCTTGGTGCGATTTCATATCCCGACACGAGTTGAAACGCTCCGCTTCGAATGGCCGACCTTCGCGCGAGTTAGTTGTCGCGACTTTTCAAGAACAACTTGAACATGACGATCCGTGAAGGCAGATGCATATCAAACTGACACATCGGCACTTACTATGCGTTGTCCTAGACTTGTGCATCCGATCCTGTCGAGGAATGGCACCAGCCATGTCAGCAAGGATGATTCAGAAGTAACAGATTTACTCACGAGAGAGCTTCCCTGGGCGCATCGGGAACCCAAATGGACCTATTCGGCATTCAAGGAATCATTGGCAATGAAGCATGGGCTGCAGATCTCTGATCGACGGTTGATCGTTTCCATGAGCAAAGTGCAGATCCTTCCATGCAGGTTTGTCGGGATTTTGACCAGATCGGCAGCACAGAGAAACGGATCAGATTCAGGCTGCAAAGGTACGCGCTATAGTGATATAAATTGAAGAAAATAGTTCAGTTACTAACCATTGAGAGACACGAACCAGGTTGAGGGGTATCAAGGATGGTCTAATACCATGAGCCAGACGTAAGTGGTCACAGCTTGGGGGAAAGTCGGCCGTAGGCTTAAAGATGCAGATTGAATGTTGGATCTACTCATACATCTCTGGCTTTCTGCTAACCAAAATTCCTGTTTTCATGAAGAAGGTATAGTTGGGATCGAGGTTGCCAATGGTGGCAATCACTTGAAATTGGTTACTTTTCCTAATGCGGGCGGTGCATTGGACTTAGCCGAAGTATGTAGCCTGGCGCTACTGCAATTCAATACCTTGTGAAATCAGACAAGGGGGTGGAAGCCAGGCAGGTATCATCGCCATTTGGCATGATTTATGGTGGCACGGTGGGTGGCTTGATGTAGGGAAGCTCTCCATTGAATTGAATTGTACCATGCTGTAGCAATCATCCGAAAGGCGGGTCTCACCGTCGGCCGATCGGATTACCTCTTCTTGAACCGGTCAGCTAGCTCCCACTAGTTGGTGAATCTAGTGAAACTTCTACCATAAGACTCGCAGGCGTTCTATATCTGTCTTCCCAGACTCCACCTCTTCTGCAGCTTTGTATTCAGTTTCTTTTCTCCTTCGGACTGCAGGGGTTTCGGTGCGCCACCCTTCGGGCGGAAATGGAGGGCCAGCCATGATTCACAAGCGCCGCGTGTCCTTCCCTTTCAGGGTGTCGTGGGCCGTCTTCTTACGGTTAAGCAATGCAACCTGTCCTCCGGCCGGCTAGTGGCTTGCATTGAATAGCTATATAATCACCTCCCTTTCGTTCCATTTACCTGGGTATACACTCACCTACGCTTTTTTCATTTGTTGTTTGCCTCTTCTCAGCGCACTCCTTGCACTTTCCTTGCTTTGAATGTTCCCTGTGTACCCGTCATCCGTCTCTTCATCGAGAAAACCCCATCGTGCCAAATAGCACTCCCCGCTCACCAGGGTTCCTAGACATATCTGCGCTCATGTATTTTGAGGATACTTATTTTGGCCCGCCTCTTACGATCTCTGGTTTAGGTCATGTGCTACAACAGGGTGTGAGTAAACGCTTTCGCTCTTGTGTCAGTTTTGTTAACTACAATCGCAGAATTCATTATCGCAGACGACCGTGAGCCCCGGAGATCTTCTTTTGACGCAACCTTTCCATGGGCCGACCCAGTCTTACACGATCCCTTGCAATGTCGCGTCCGCTGACTACAGTTCTGTGGGATACCCAGCGGTCGACAACGCGCCTCAAGGAGCTCCCGGCTGCCATCTTCTCGTGCGGGTGGCACAATGCATGGGTCATGTGAGCATCATCATCAGCTTCGTACACCCGCCTCTCTAAATCTCTTATGTCAGGCTTCGGGTCAGTTCTCTGACATCAATGATGTTCCTGCGGGACGCTTTACTAGACCTCCGATGCCCGTCGGACGATTGACTCGAGGATCATCGATATGCGAGTGGATATCGGAAGACTTGTCGAGGTGTGGTCAAACGATCAGTGAGAGGACCGTCCCGAAACATCTTGCGGAACATTGGATCCGCGGCATGCATAAAGGATGTATTGTACCATGTCGCTGGCAAGGATGCGGAGCGCACATCAAGCGACAAAGCATCACGCGCCATCTGCGTGAAGTCCATTTAGGATCGAAGCGCAAATCCCACAATACGCGTTTGCACGGGACGACAAATGTCACAGATGTCCTTCGGTAAATTTTGGGACGAGACAGCAGGTTCCTATGAACATTAGTGCGTTCACCACCTGCCGCCGCGCATATTGGACTGAAACATTCATCTCTTTTTAGTTATCCATGCTTTTCATTACCACCATTTTATTCATTCCCTCATTCCCTACTAACCTTTTGTACGATACTTGTCAGACTGGTGGATTTAGCAGTGTGGATGCGCGAGAATGAACGGACCCGGTGCCCTTTCTCCATCCACGTGTCCGCTTTTACCTGGTACTTATCTTGCCCGATTTCCCGGTAATGTTCGTGTCAGCGTTCTGACGTGACTAGCATACATGGATGTCCCTCCTTTCTGCTGTCGCAATCAGAGGTTTTTGGGCCCGTCTAGACAACACGCTTCGTCGTTACTTTGGTGCGGATGTTAGATAAGCTTCGTGTTGTGTATCACTGGCACAAACTACGTTTCCCATTGTTGGCAGGCGCTGGTCATGAGATTTGAGCTGGTCGAGTCAGCCGAAAGGGAACGAGGAACTTCCAGTGGGGACAACTTGAAGCTCAGGTGATCCGTATTCGATAATCAGCACAGGAGAGGGGGAGGATGCAGTAGGCTAAACCACACACGGTTTGGGGCGGCTCGCAATTGAGGCGGAAAACTACGTTTAAACTTGAGAGGAGGATCGGCTGCCTTCGCATTCATATATGTAACAGTTCGTGGTTTCGAGTACTCACGTATGGTACAACCACCTTTGCTTAACCAGAACCCGAGACAATATCACCACTGTCACCTGACCTTGGGCAAGACCTGAGGTCGGCAAAACAAGTCAAAAACAGAGGAAGAGGGGGCGACGGACTCACGATAGACTCGCGGATGATTCGCGGTTTCATCTTAACTAAACTGGCAAGACAGTTGCCTTTCCTTTCCTTGTTGATTGTGCTTTGCGGAGAGTCGCCACAAATCTGAACACTCCGACAAGTTGCCACAGACGTCATCATCGACATGCCCAGCACCTCCCAGGGACTCGGATTTCGCGGCCCCTCAACTCTCGTCAGAACCTTGCAGCGGTTGCATGCTCCAAGAGCCTCCAGCTGTCGGTTTTTAATGGGATCACGAGTGTCAAGCGGGTTGGTGACGCAGCAACCTATCCGCAGCAACTTGAACGAACCCCACATCCCCTACCATGCATTCTGCGGTTTCGAATTACGCATAAGCACCCAATATAAGGAGGACTATACTCGCCGGCAAAGCAATCCTCGCAAGCCCTTTACTCGCGTACGCCACTCCCACCAATTCTCGATGTTTGGCCCCCAGCCACACCGTCCTCCGACTTTGTTCAACCTCAGATCCATCGAACTGTTCGGGTCACTGCACTGTTTATAGATTGATGGCCGAACTGATGATTGAAAACGCATAGGCAGGCCAGACTGTATCGCCACCCACTCATTGCGGAATCCCGGGTCCATATGTCCTTCTGAGATGATCCCTCAGTTGGCATAAATAATTCCAAGTATTTTGAAATATGCATGAAAGGTGCGTGCGCTGCTGGTGTGTCATGCAGGAGTTACTCCCCGGTGTGTACCTTCTATAAAATATATCATCAACCAGAGTAGTGCGACGAAGGGTGTGGTACCTCACATACTGGTGATCCACATGTCAATAAGCATTCGCGCGTAAGCACCGTGGGGTTTCGTCAGATCGGAGGGTGTGCGTATCGTGTCTCATTCTATTTAGACGAGTGGGATGACAGGTTAACCTCCAAATCTCAGTCGTGGAGGGAAACGTTCACAGGCTGGAATGCAGGTAAACGAAAGAAGTCCATTATCTCGGGTATCGATAAGCAACTGACCTAAAAATGTGTTCTTGTCGCATCAGGCGCCTTAGCAGTGAAAGGAACAGCCGACTGATTGGCGCTCAGATTAAGAAGTTCTATATGAAGGTGAGGCACGACGAAAATGTGTTTTTTTTCCACCTACTATCTTCGTTTCCGGTGGGTCATTATTCATGGCGTATTTTACTGTCGACAAAGCTTATATTCCTATGTCTACTCGAAGACACAGCATTTTCCCAGCCCCCACCGGTTTGCGCCAGTTCGCCCTGGTTCAGTTCGGTCGCCACGACCAGTATGCACCAGTCGACCCACTGAGCTGACTGACCTCTTCGAACATGGCTGACCGGTGGGGAGTGGGTTCGCGTCATACACCGCGAGGCATCCCCGTTTGAGCTGACTCGGAACGATGATACCTCTGTTTTAGGATATGCCTGCCAAGTCTGGCTGCTCTATGATTGAATTGAATCGCAGGTTGTTGGCAAGCTTCCAACAGAACCTTCGGAGTTACATGTGCCCGCCAACTGGTACAGTTGGAAGGTTCATGTAGTACAAAGACGGATCCCGCTGTTCCCCCCCTTCATCCTCTCCCATGGATCCGAACCACATCTTTTTTCTCCTTCAGCATTCAAATCCCTCCCCCTCTCTCGCCGCGCCGCTTGGCCCTCAGTGAGCAAGCACCCTGCTCCTGCCTTCGAAATATGACTCTAACTGCTCCCGTGTAGATCGACGCATCACGTTCCCCCGGCAACATATCCCAGCCACGGTGGATACAACGCCAACTGGGGCCCAGAAGTAAGCTAGCATTTTATTTTCATTCCGGGTTCGCGCTCATAAGCTTGTAGCAACAACAGGCGTTCATGTACAACGTAACCCAAATGCCTGGCGGAGAGCCTTCCACCCCTGGGTGCGGTCCTCGCTCTCTTCATTTTCGCCAGATTGCTGATGGGGTTGTGTAGAGCGGCTGCGCCAACAAACAACGTCGATTATCCGTGCGGGTGGCTTACGAGTGGTATACCTTGTGGCCAAGTCTTCGACAACATTAACGACTTGATGGGCCATGCAGGCCATGAGCACGACGTGCAGGGATCCGCGGCACGGAAGCTGAATTGTCAGTGGTTGACAGACAGAGGGTGCTGCGGTAAGGAGTACCGCAGGGATGCGTTTAAACGCCACATCCAGACCCATCTTGGTTGCAAAGTTCCCTGCCCCG
>JBBPNP010000248.1:0-37747 GCA_038090955.1 Xerocomellus intermedius
ATAGAAGTAGCAAGGTTAAAAGCCTAAGCGAAAGCGACTATATTAAAAAATTTTAATTACGGGCTCGATGTGCACGCGCTTTCCACTAGCGCTCCGCTCTGGCGTGGTGGCCTCCCCGGTCGTCTGCAGCGTCCATCGGTGCATCCTGACCTTCGTCGCATGCACTCTGACTTTCCACGTAGGTGCTCGACTTGACCACTCGACCGCTTGCGGTCTCGTCTTCGCATTGGGTAAGATCACTCATGTGGCCTACTGGCCGCTCTGCGCCTCCGGGATCCTCTATAATGTCATCTGGGTCATCTACGACGCCTGCGAACATCTATCGTCGGTGTGGTCGGTCGTTGCCTGACTTTCTTGTAGAGTCCCCCCTCGAGCGACGCACTGACGTGCTCTGGTACATCTGGGGGTCGTGGTCGAGGCTTGCTTGCCACGTCGTTCGCTTCGCGAGTGCCTTCGCTCGCCGTTTGACTCTTGTCATGTGTCTCTGTGACCTCCAGAAGGTCCGTTGTGCAGGTTTGTTCGCATGGTCACCTCCGTTCTGGCTCCTCCGTGCAGTAGAACCATTGCTCAGACCCTCAGCTCCAGCCCTTTGCCCACTCACATCAGCCATCTTGCGTCCCTCTCTACCTGCCATCATGTTGGTGTCGTGAGCCTCGTCGCCGCTCGTTGCTTATGTAGCACATTCCGTGGGTCATGCGATGCGCCCTCTGGTCTCCGGGGTCCTGCGCATGTCGCGTACGAGTTTGCGTCATCAGTGGTCTTGTCGGTGACCTGCTGACCTGCTGTCTTGAGTTCCTGGGGCACGACCTGTGTGTGACGGACCTCAGTGCCCTCGTAGTCATCCTCGAGGTGGCTGCGAGGCTCACGCCGTTCGTAGGCTCATTGTCTACTCGCCCACTCTCTCGCCATCTATCTTACCACTCCAACCTTCGACTCGACTCGTTTGGAGGTCTTCTATGTCGTGCCTTCGTTCGCGATTCAGGCGCCTCTCGTGGCCTTGGTTCTTGACTTTCGACTTGTCCAACCTGCCATTGACCCTCTCGCATTCCCGCGCCTTGTGTCTGGGCTTCTCGCACCTCCGACAAGTGCCACCGAACAGCCGCGGGTCTGGTTTGCCAGTGGGTGGTGTGGTAACAGCCGGTGAGTTCTCCCACGGATTATGGGTCTGTCGAACTATGCGGTGCGGCAATGGGAGACTTCCCGTCAGGATTTAGGGAAATACAGACTATTGTATATTCGAGCTCAGTTGACCTCGGCTAAATTTAGAGATTGATTGACGAAAGGCCACATCCTTGGCAACACCCGCTACTGGATAAGAAGAAATTAACGGAGACAAATGAAAATAATGCAAGACGAATTCAAATGCGATGGTTTCAGATCTAGTAGGAACAGTTACAAACGGTAACTTGTTGAACTGTAGACCCTAAAATCAACGGCGGGACGCTTAACGTTCGATCGTAAGAGCGATGAGTCATGAATTCCGCAAACACGCTCCTCCTCTTCACCTCGAGTTGGCGCTTTGGTTTGATACCAGGTTGAATCTCGTTCAAATTATCGGAATGGGGTGGGTGGGTGACTGGTAGCTTAACAGTTGCCAGACACCGCTCTGCCTCAACAAAAATTTGTCGGAACACCCAACGGCAAGATTGAACTATTCATGTTAACCCCACCTACTGTACTTCATTCCAACACAATGAAAATAAATTACTAAGCGATCATATGCGCGAACGGATTAAAGGGTATATTTGAACAGAGGACTGTCATCCCCCGTGTTCCGAAAGTCATCCTTGCGATCTTCTGTGATTCCACCCTCACGACACTGCTCCTCTTTCTGCTTATTGATTCTGTTGTAATCCCACATCGCGAATGAAGAAAGGAGTATACTGATCATCAGGTTAGTCAGCAAACAAAAAATGGTAGTTATTAGGTAGAGGCTCACGAGAGGCTCAGCCAACCCATGATTGTTCCATGGCCAACATGGAATCGTGGTGGGTCAAGGTAAATAAAGGACGAGCAGATTCTATCGCCCTTGTATTAATTGTGAATCATGGTGGACGGGAGTGTGTCGCTTACCCGCCCAGATTTCCCGATCCAACGACCATGGCAAAGACGACGCCACGCTTCATATCTCCTCCGGCATTCGAGCCAGCCCATGCGAGGGCAACAGCGATGGTCGGAAATACACCGACCGCAGCGAGGACGGCGCCGGCATACGAAACGCCAGGGCTCGTTTGGGTGTATAGGACAATATACCCCACCAAAGAGACAAATGCCCCAGCGATCACATATGGCCCACGAAGATTGTGAATGTCAGAATAGATCCCGACAAGAATGGTGGATACACAGCCAGCAACGAAAGGAGGGACGGAAAGCAATTGGGCATTAGCAGCGGAGAAACCGAGCTCATTAATGATTGTAGGGGTGAAAAGAGCGATTGCGTAAACGGGGACGACCAAACTAGCGGTTCGTGCAAATGTTAGAGCGCCCGACACAAGATAGTTCGATTTACATACCCGATATATATACCGATTTGAACATACGTTTTATAGTCCCTGAAGGCCTGTAGAACGAATTGGAAGTCGTAGTGCGTCGCAAGATTTTGTGAGTCATTCTTTAACAACCCAACGATATTGCGTCTTTCGGTATCAGTCAAGAACGATGCCGTCTCTGGGAACTAATCATGGCGCGATAAGCATCTACATACGGGACCGGGTAGACATTGACGCGTACATCATGCATGAAGAAGAACGCTCCGAAAGCTATGATCAACGTAGCTGTAGAAATGTAAGTTCAACCACTCTCACCTCGCGGTGAACCGGAAACTCACCAAGCCCTTCCAGGCAGAACTAACCACCTTAGGTAAGTATATTGCACTATATGATTCTTTGACGACTGCTTACGATCCACTGCCAACCATGAAGGCCACCGATCCTGCAGGAGGGAAATAAGCTCGGAAGCATACAATATTTCCTTTTGAAAGTATCACCTACCCTTCCATTTTTTCGATAGCATACCTTTTAGTGTGTGAGTAACATGTTGCAAGGAATTTGAAAGAGCGCTCACGCCAGAACACCACCGAAAGCACCCGCAACGGTTGCGGCAGAGAAGAATATCGCAATGCGCCTTCCCCGATCTGCACGCGGATACCATAATGAGATGTAATAAGTCACGCCCGGAAGCAATCCAGCCTCTGTGAGACCAAGGAAAACTCGTGCGCTACATGGAATATATATCCGCATCAGAGAGGTGGGCCGCAAATTCTTCGAACCCTTACGCGATAAGTCCTTGGTAGGTGTTCACCAGGCACATAAGCGTCATGACCAGACCCCATGCCACCATGATCGTAGGTACTACATTGACAAGTCTGATCAGAGGGGAACAATCACGTGAAAGAATGATGGTCATACTCCATCTGGATGGTCGAAAGAGCTTAAGGATGATATTTCTGCGCGCGCGAAGGTTATTTCACAGAATGAGAATACGCTGCTTCGACTTACGACGGGACTTCCGCGAGACTGTATAGGACCTGAGAGATCGTTGGTCATGGTTCAAAAATACAAGGAGGGAAAACCACACAAAGAAGACAGCGGCAGCAGTGTTATACCTGAGCCCAACGAGGTCCAGGTCAGTCGACATGCCCGCAACTTTAGCATTGCCTGAGAGATGGCATAAGGCCCATGATCGGACGTAAAGATGTAGGATGATACTTGCCGATATTCGCGCGATCTCTGGAGAGCGAAACATCGATCAGCCCCGGACGGAAGTACTAGAGATTCACCAAAACTCACAGGAACGAAAGAAGGTATAGCAAAGACACTAGAGGCAAGAGATGCCAGTCTAGTTTGCGTAATAGCCTAGCGCGCTCTGCAAGGCTGAGCTCCACGATGCCCTTTTCATTATTGACAGGGTCTGAATCTACACTTGCCCTCGTCGACATATCCGTCCGGGACGCTGACAATGCAAGGAGGGTGAGGGGGAAATGCGATGCTTGATTTGCGACTCGGAGCGCTTGTTACTCCTGGCTTATACCTCTTATACGGTTATACCCTTGCCTGGCGGACCAAAATGTTACGTATATTGTGTAACTCATGGTTGTCAAGACTCGATATTATGTTCCTGTCCGAAATGTTCGGGTATTGGTCACCATCATGACTTCCCGTCAGAATTCAGACCACAGCCTGTAAATTTGAGCTGACACCTCCGAAATTGCAAACAGGTTGTGCGAGAAAAGTTTGCAATAAATATGTCACAACAGGTGCTGTGCTGTGCAGTGCGATGTAAATCAACCTGGTGACGAAACTGGCATACTTCAAGTTATAGCAATGACATTTGATACGTGTAGCCTCAGATCTGTATGAATTCTCAGGTCCTACCATAACCCCAGCCTGGCCAGTGATGTCGTTCGGAGTTCCGACGAAACCATCATGATGGGTGTCCTTCACAGCACCTCAGCAGACTCCGACTCCTCACCCATTTTCAGTCAGGCATCTTCTGACCAGAATTATTCACAGGGCCGAAGCCAGCCGGTGCTTTGTTTTCCGACTGATATGAAATGCCACAGAAGAAAAAAATGTTACTCTACCGAGCATTAACCGGATAAAATCAGAAATCGTCAGGAGCACCAAACGTTCCACCTTTGGTCTTCACATTCTTCTTGCTCCCTCGCTTAGTCCCTGTACCGCGGGTGCTTCCTCCTCGAGCGCGAGGGGCCTTGCCTCCCCTCGTTGAAGATGATCTAGGACGCTTGGATGGTGCACCATTATCTGGACAGTCTTCATGTACCAATTAACTCGTATTAGCTAAAGAAATTCAAGTGTTAAATACCTGTCGTCCAATGCCCTGTCTGACCGCATTTAAAACACTCGTCACCTGCGGACGCGCCACCTCCGGCCCGTTTTTTAGTTCCCGCGGCTCTAGAAGTTGGGCGCGTGGCCACCCCACCAGTACAGGCTATGCGAGAATTTTGGGGTTATTCACTTCAAATTGTCGCAAACGTCGAAAGGGATCAAATTCATTACCGTTACTGAAGTGGCCAATTTCTCCGCATTTGAAACACGCTGCTGATGCATTATCAGGTTTTGATGCTCCATGGCTTGTGGACCGGTTCGGCATCCCGCCATTTGGGCATGCTGAGGTTAAAGCGACCAATTCTATTGGTCAATAGTACATGGAGCTCAAGCAAAATGGCTTACCCGAAGCCCAATGCCCTTCTTGATCACACTGCCAAATGGTAATTCGTCAGTCAACGAAATCACATCCTGAGCGTTACCCGCCTTGAAGCATTTCCCACTGGAATGAGGGTCGTTGTGACTAACTGTTCGCGTCGACATCGGCATTGGAGTTCCCAATCCAGGTGTCTTAGTGGGCTCATCATCCCACTCAAAGAAATTACAGCCTTCATCCTTTCCTTTTGCACATCCCCAAAAGAGACGCCCTTTATTGGCCCCCTCCTTTGTAACCGTACGATGAATGGCGTCCTCCTTACATCTGCATTGACGTGCTGGTACCACGGCTTGATCCTGATTACATCCGAGTTTCGTCTCGGGATTTTGATACTAAGATGGATACCACTTACTGAACGGCTAGCACCAATGGTGCGCCTCGCAGGTATAGTGCCACCCTGACCCTCTTCGTCGTGCTCACCCTCAATCCACTCGAAGAATCCACAGGCGTCTTGAGCACATGCATAGAACTGCTTTCCTTCACGAGCTGATTTCTGTGTTACTCGCTTCTTGCTTGCGGGAGTTCCACAGTCACATCTAGGTGATCGGCTTGACGAAGAATGGTTTGAAGGGCCGGCCTGAGGCGCTGTTTCCCGTAGGGAACTCCGGGGTTTCCGTTGCATGTCTGCAGCAATTCGGTGACCTCCCGGCAACGATAACGGGTATGGCTTACCGGCGGCATTTCTGGGCGGAGGGGGTGCCCTCCCCGGTGCATGAGACGCTGCACTGCGCCCGCGCCCGCGACCACCCGCGGGAGGCGCACCATCACCGTCACCGTCACCATCATTACTATCTCCTCGGTCGTTCCCTCGTCCTCGTCCTCTGCTTCGCGGTGCGCCACCGCCGCCCCCTCTGCCTGGGCCGCCGTTACCTTCACCGTTACCTGCATTGCGTGCATCAACTCCTTCAATGTATCGTCGCACACTCTGGAGTACAGTCATGTCACTAAAAAGGAAGAACAACAAGGCGAACAGATTCACCTCAATGACTTTATGAAACTCCCTCTTGGCCATGACATACATGTCTTTATATTGTTCAATGCTCTGCACGAGCATCTCATCCTTTGTTTTGATGCCTTCGCACACCTGAACCATGCCTCGCTCCGTCTGTCAAAATTTTGTCAGAGATAGAGACATTCATCGCTGTCAGTCACCAGCGTATACATCAGGGTAGAGGACAGAAGATTGTGGAGTGGAAAAGAGAACAAATGATAAAAGTACACATACCTCACGCCTCAGCTGCGGCTTTGACAAACTTCTGTCGAATCCGATCTGGTTGTACCCTTCAACCAGGCCTATGCCAAGCGTTGAAGGAAGTAGATGCTTCGTTGCACCGTCCATTCGCTCAATCACGTATTCTCGATCAATGATAGTCTGAATGTGTTGTGCAATCGTTGCATCCGTCCCTATGTCGTCGAAGGCGGTGTTCAGGAATGCTATTGATCGCACCAAAGAGACTTACCAATCCCATTCTTGTCCATAAGTGTGACAAGATCAGCCTCAGTCAGTAAGGTGGGTGAGGTCGTTTGTCCTTCTTTGATCTCGCAAGATGTGGGTTCGAATTCCTCACCCTCCCTAAAGTCCGGGATCTCTTTGCCCGTCCATTTGTCATAGGGGTATACGTCCAAATAGTTCCTAGCTAAAATGATTAAACCTGCGATGTTACGGTGAGCCTTTCGACAACTGGGAAATCAGCAGAGAAACGAACCAGTCACGTAAAACTCTTCCTCGCCGTATACCACCTCGACTGTCGTTTCTGATCCTTCCGCATCTTTCGAGCAACTCGCAAGGAATCTCCGCGTGATGAAATCATACACTTTCTTTTCATCCCCGGCTAGATTCGCGTTGTGAGCTGTGGGATGGATTGGAGGATGAGCTTTATCGTTATTTTTGCCTCGGCGAGGTGAAGTAAAGCCACCCTGTTGAAGGCTATGTCACCATGGACATGGGGTCAGTACCAAAACAAGTGAGTGTACAGAGGAAATATTGCACTGGCCGGACGCACCCTGCTGCAAATGCCCCCCAGGAATGATCTACTGTCTGTTTCCCTATAAGAGTCATGAAGTCGAATTGGGGATCATATTGGTCCGTTTCTGTACGGGGATATGAAAGAAAGCCCCGTTGATAGAGCTTTTCGGCGATCTAGCCTGCGCTTGAACGATACCAAGAGGAACAAGTTAACGGATGGACATACATCCAGAACTTTCTTTGGTGCTAGCTTGAGAAGCCGTGATCCTGCCTTTTGAAGCTCGACGGTCGTCAATGGTAGTGGTTTCCTGTGAACTGAATGGATGTAACCGAAGGTGGAGGTAGAAGACACACCATTTTTTCGTGTTCTTTTGCGTGACTTTCGTAACTCGAGCAAGTGGATTCTCCATGATATCTTCGTATATCTCATTCACGACGTCAACTTCGAAAAGGTGTCCACGCCTCCATGTGAAATCGACTTTCTTCTCTTCCCTGTCGATTCGGCGCTTTAGAGAGAGAAGAATGTACCAGAAATCTTCAGGAGTGAATGCTTTCACTTGGTTGTATCTCTGCACCACGAAACCTAGCGTTGGGAACTGGCAGGGGCCTGGGGATGATCTGTATATAAGACTATCACTGGACACACTCTGAATAGTTTGATACCATAAGAGACAACCTCGCGCTTCTCGCGGAACTGGGGAAGACGATTCTGAAGGGCCAAAGTTTGCATACGAGTGAATGCTGCACCAATACGCAGATCTAACAAGATACGTGCTTCAACAGCGTCAGCTTGCGCTAGGTCGAGGTCTACCGGTTGTTGAGCCGCACGGTGAATTTGCCTACAAGAGGTTTAGTAATTTGGTTCGACATGACATGGATACTAGAGGCGAACTGGGGTATGATGGCGCTGAACCTGGCTCGCTTGACGAGAATATTAGGTTTCGCCTTCCGACATACGGTCACAATCTCCCATCCGATGTTTTCGCCCTCTCTATCGCAATCCGTCCAAATCATCAGGGTGTGCGCACTGCGTGCTTCGTTCATCAAGTTGCGTTCTGTGGCTTTGTTCTCGCTTGGTACGATGGTGTGTATAGGGGCATCGAAGAGGGAGAGAGGATCACAAGAGTGCCATTGACGGTAAGCATCAGGGAAATCGTGAGCGAGAAGATGACCTGATACAGAGGTGACTGTAAAGTGAGAGTTTGTTTGGGGGTAATCAAAGTCGAAATTTTTGATGAAGCGGTTCTGTGTTGCACGCTAGCATATTACAAGGCGTTTGAAGTGGGAATAGGTCGATAATCCACTTTCACTTACTGTTTCTACACGACCACCGGACAAAATCTGACTGATGGATCTTGCAATGGAAGGCTTCTCCGCGACGCAAAGAACGCGCATGAAGAAGGGTGTGTTGGTTATGAACGTGAGGCTGGACACGAGCGGTAGTGGCTGGTTGATGACGGTACGAGGACGAGGGAGGAGCAACTTCGCGACGTCGCGTCTTTGGATGTGTGTCACGTGACGCGACGAATGCAAAGTCAGGTGTATGTTTTGACTTGTTCTATCATGGACGCCGAGGATGCAAATACCCCGACTACGCGTTTATTGACGCTCTTAAATGTCTCTGCGCTCAAGAGTAGAAAGCGTCCGAGTGAAGCCCCGTACCCGCGCGAGAAGCTGAACAAACGCAGACACGCCCACTCCACTGCCGATGGGACACGGCCTGAACCAGTGCCCTCCGAACTCCAGGGCGAGGCTGTCTATCAGCCAGGCGACGATCTAGATGCTGCTGAGCAGGAAATATATGAATATCAAGGGGATCAGAACGATCTAGCATGTGAGTCGCTCCCCACCGCTCTCTTTCAACGAAGCTAAGCAAATCCGCGTCCCCACAAGCGCACAATCCATACGACCAACACTTCGGACCAAATCCTGAAATCTTGACGGAGCACAGCAGGACGGCGGTGGATCACAAGCGTTGGAAATCACACAGAGACAAAATTGGGAAGCTTGATGTTATTGCCAGCGTACTTCCCGAGGCATTTGTGCCTCCTCAAAAAAAAAGCGCCAAAAAGACTGCAGTGCGTCCCGTGTCAGCATATCTTTCCAATGCTTGCAATATTCATCATGTCAGGTACTGGAACGTCTCCTCAATCCTTTCGAGGCTCGACAGGTCAAGCAACCAGCAGGTAATATCCCCCCTCTCCCCCTGTTATCCCACTCCTTAATTTGAGACAGAACACACTCGGATTCAGGACGATCTACTTTCTGTCCTTTCTGCCCACCTTGATGTCTACCATCCTTCCGTTAGCCTCGAACATCACCAATGCATTCGTGAGGTAATTACACTACATACCCTTGACCATGTAACCAAGTAAGTCTACAAGTTCTCCCAACATGCAATGCTGAAATCCGTTTAGAAAACGCCGCCGCGTACTGAAAAACAACGATCGCATCTCGCATGCCAAGTCAGCTTCCTCTGATCCTCCAGAAGACGTCCAAGACCAAGGTTTCACTCGCCCATCCATCCTCTTCCTCCTTCCCTTTCGTTCCACTGCGCTTGCCTGGCTGAACGCTTTGACCACTCATACCTCTCCTCCATCCTTTCAAATTGAAAACCACTCCCGCTTCCTAGGCGAATACAGCTTGCCACCTGATGCAGTAGATAAACTCGCTACCGCACCACCTGGTACATATCCCCCAGATCATGTGGAATTGTTCAAAGGGAATGTGGATGACAACTTTAGGCTTGGAATCAAGATGACCAGGAAGAGCGTGAAGCTTTTCTCTGATTTTTATAATTGTGACTTAATCCTTGCAAGTCCTTTGGGATTAAGAATGTCGATTGAAAAGCAAAAGTCAGCTCCCACTTCGCGCCGTGCCAGGACGGAGCATAATTCTTTTTGTTTATCACAGGAGCTCCGATTTTTTGTCATCGATTGAGATTCTAGTGATTGACCAGATGAATGCGCTCACGATGCAAAACTGGGACCATGTGCAGGCAAGTACACATTTCCGGGTGTTCTCTCCATGTATTTCACATTTTACCCCTTAGTTTGTCCTTTCTCACTTGAATGAAATGCCCAAAGAGTCGCGTGATGCTGACTTTTCACGCATCAAACCGTGGTATCTTGATGGATTGTAAGTGTAACTTTTTTCAACTGACTGCGCCATTCATTGATCTGCCCTTTCCACTTGTCGGTAAATTGCTACCTTTGACTCTCAGTTCGACATACTTGAGGCAATCTATCCTCCTTTCCCCATTTGAAACGCCGGAAACACGATCATTGTACAACACCTCCCTCAAGAACGCGGCGGGGAAAGTAAGGGTGGAGAAATCATGGCCAGCACTACAGGTCCCAGAGGGGATCGATCATGTGTGTATATTGTATTGTTATGGGTCTATGGAAGAATATTCTCACTCGATGACAGACATTCCTCACGTTTGATTGCTTGAACCCGAGGGAGGAGGCGGATAAGAGGTTTAGTTATTTTACCACACAGGTACGTCTCATCACTTTACCCATCGATACCCTCGACTAGCAGTATTCTCACCTATTGCGATGCACAGCTTCTACCCAAGGTATTGAAATCAGCGGTGCAAAGCGCCAACACCGTGGTGTTCATTCCTTCCTCCTTCGACTTCATACGGGTTCACAATTACTTTAGAAAGACGAGCGGGATAAGTTTCGCTGTGCTTTCCGAGTGAGAACTTTTCGTTTTCTTAGCTGTATTGACGTCCTTTTGGTTTGCGGGGTACCTCGCAGGGGTATCAAAGTTTAACTAACCCCTTGAACAGATATTCCTCAAACCAAGAAATATCCCGCGCTCGCCAAGCATTTTTCTCCGGAAAAAAAGCGTTCTTGCTGATTAGTGAACGATTCCACTTTTATCGCCGGTGAGTTCTCGCCGATTCTTGCTCTCTCGCATTTCACCTGAAATTTTCTCCAGGTACAAAATCAGAGGCATTCGCAACGTCCTTTTCTATGGGCCACCTACCCACCCCCAGTTTTTCTCCGAGTTTCTGACGTACCCTTTCCTCAATGATGGAGTGGACTCAAGCGATGTAACTTGTCGTGTGGCTTGTTGTCGGTATGATTGGTTTAAGCTGGAGAGGATATTGGGTGGTAGAGGGGTAAAAGAAGTGTTGAGTGAGTAAGGTGTAACTAGATCGATGTTGTGGCAGATCGCGGGTTAGGCTGGCGTGGTCTTTGCGAATTTGTCAGACTAACTGAGATTCGAAGTTGCCATCCACATAACCCAAAGGATACTGTCACATCGACGTGAGCTTACCAGGTAGTATTGGCATGGAAGGAACGCTGATCATACAAGGCTACACATGAAAGCTTGAAAGCTTGATGGTTGTATTTGTCTGTGTTTACGCACGCGTATTGGTGGCCTTGCAGGTACTACTGCTATCTTTCCTAACATCCGACGTGGTAAAACATCATGCAGGACGGGAGGGCACCAAGGTTCAGTCCTTTGCTCTTACGATATTTAGACACTGAACTCTCTTCGTAGAATAAGAAACCGAGCCCCAGCGGCGGTCCAGGTCAGTGCAAAATTGCTCGCTACCAGGAGTCTTATACTCACATTTTACTAATAGATTACCGCTGAACAACTCCTACGAGAGGTATGTTGTCTGTCGGGAGTGTCTGTATGTGTTGACCATCGCCATTCAGGCTCAAGAGCGCCAAGAATCAACGTTCCGTGCCCCAAAGCAGCGCGTCGAGGATTTCGAAGAGCTTCACGAATATCGAGGAAGAAAGCGCAGAGAATTCGAGGAGCGAATTCGGCGTACAAGGGGCAGCATGTGAGCTCCCTCTACCTTTTTTCATGTACTTCAACTAAGCATTTCACAGAAAAGAGTGGACTCAATATGCTAACTGGGAGGTGCGTATAGGCCTTTTAATTTTTTTAAATCATTCTTTATGCCCTATTCAGGCCAGTCAAAATGAGTCCGACCGTTCGCGATCAGTCTTTGAGCGCGCATTGGATGTCGATCCCCGAAGTGTGCAGCTATGGTTAAGCTACACCGAAATGGAGCTGAAATCTCGCAACGTGCAACATGCCCGTAACCTTTTCGATCGTGCCGTGACACTGCTTCCTCGAGTGGACCAGCTGTGGTACAAGTACGTCTATTTGGAAGAACTCCTCCAGAATGTCCCCGGAGCACGCCAAGTCTTCGAGCGTTGGATGCAGTGGGAACCAGACGATAAAGCGTGGCAAGCGTACATCAAGATGGAGGAAAGGTACAACGAGCTGGACAGGGCTAGCGTGATCTACGAGCGCTGGATAGCCGTTCGACCGGAGCCACGAGTCTGGGTAAAGTGGGCAAAGTTTGAGGAAGACAGAGGGAAGCTAGATAAGGCACGAGAGGTCTTCCAGACTGCCTTACAATTCTTCGGCGACGAAGAGGAACAGATTGAAAAGGCTCAAGCTGTGTTCAATGCTTTTGCTAAGATGGAGATACGTTTGAAGGAGTACGAGCGTGCTCGTGTAATTTACAAGGCAGGGGTTGTTGAACTCTATTTCTTCTTGCTGCTAACGTTTAGCTCAGTTTGCTCTCGAACGTCTACCTCGCTCAAAGTCGGGAACATTGTACGCCGCATATACTAAATTCGAAAAACAACACGGCGCTCGTTCCGTTTTAGAGTCGACTGTGCTAGGAAAACGGAGAATCCAGTACGAAGAAGAAGTGGCCCACGACGGCCGCAACTATGATGTATGGTTCGACTATATACGACTAGAAGAGGGAGCCTTGAGCACTCTGAGGGATGAGGGAGGCTCAAAAGAGGAGGAGGACGCTGCGCTAGAGCGGGTTCGGGAGGTGTATGAGCGTGCTGTGTCGCATGTCCCACCTGGACAGGAAAAACGACATTGGAGACGGTACATCTTCTTGTGGTTAGATTATGCGCTGTTTGAGGAAATAGATTCAAAGGTATAGTCTTCTAAACTCAAGTGTCTTGTTTTTCAATGTTCGTTTGCAGGACTACGAACGCGCTCGGCAGGTCTATCGAACGGCACTCGGCCTTGTACCGCACAAACAATTTACGTTTGCCAAGTTGTGGATCATGGCTGCGCGTTTTGAGGTGCGGCAGCTTGACCTTCCTGCAGCCCGTAGGATACTGGGTAACGGGATTGGGATGTGCCCAAAGGAGGCGCTATTCAAGGGCTACGTTCAACTTGAGATGGATGTACGTTGAAGGACACCTCTATTTCTACATGCGCTGACCGATGCCCAGTTACGGGAATTTGATCGAGTCCGTACGCTCTACGAGAAATACTTGGAGGTGTGCTCCAACACTATAATGACGTATCGCGGCTCACCACAACTCTTTAACAGTACGATCCGACGAATTCTGCTGCATGGATCAAATATGCAGAACTGGAAACGGCCTTGGAAGACTTTTCTCGTGCAGAAGCCATCTTCGAACTTGGAGTCTCGCAGTCTTCGCTCTCGATGCCAGAAATCCTTTGGAAAGCATACGTCGACTTTGAGATTGATGAACAGGGTGACCGAGAGAAGGCGCGTTCTTTATACGAACGTCTTATTTCGTTGAGTGGTCACCACAAAGTATGGATCTCGTTCGCGGAATTCGAAGGTTCCAGCATACCGCTTCCTAGGACGATGAGGGAGGAGGAAGAGGAGGAAGAGGATGCGGAGCCACGTATGGTTGCAGGAGATCCCATTCTTGCCCGGGAGGTGTTCGAACGTGGGTACAAAGATCTTAGGAGCAGGGGGCTGAAGGCTGAGGTAGGTTTGCATCAACTGGACTCTCGGCCCAAGCGATGAATCTTGGTATTTGCAGCGGGTTGCTTTGCTCGAGGCATGGAAAGCATTTGAGGAAGCCAGTGGTACCGAGGCCGATGTGGCTAAGGTACAAGGCATGATGCCAATAGTCGGCAGAAAGCAACACGTCGATAAGGAGACAGGACAGGTCGTGGAAGGTGAGATTCTCATTTCTCTTCGCTCGAACCTGTAGTTAACTGTGTGCTAGATTGGGAGCTTGTATTTGCCGATGACGAGCGGGAAGTCAACCCAGCGTCTTTCAAGTTCATGCAGATGGCCCATGCGTGGAAGAATGCTCAGGGGAAGAAGGGTGGAGGGTCCACTGTGCTATCCGGTTTTGTTACTGCCACTAAACCGGACGTGAGAAATGATCCTGAACGGAGCTCGTCAAGACCCCAAGACGTGGCAATGCGCGAGCGGGAGGATGACGAAGGTAGTGATGTCGCCAGCTCGGATGGTGAATAGTTTGCTTACTTTCTCTATGTTACTTATATCCTGTGATTTCGAGGACCTTTGAATGTCCTACGTACACGTGGCAACTCTGAGACGTCGGACGATGATCGCAAGGTCATTGAAGCCTCCACCGTCGCCAAGTTTCATGCAAACAACCTAGGCTATTATCAGTAGTGGTTCGAGCTAGTGACATTGACCCCACTCTAACCGCGTTTCCTGCAGCATATAACTTTGATGATTCTAAATTGATCTGGACCCTGTGCACCCCGGGCCATGCAATCTGCGAGAGGCTGAGGGAAATCAACATGAAGCAAGGACTGAAGGTTCAGTGCGTCTAATATTCCGGCGTTGTTCTTCTGAGTCCGCAAGGTGACTCCTAGCCATCTGGGCCGAACCGTCCGTGTTGCAGGGGGCTGCCCTGACCTCCATGCCTACTCGGTGTCCACTTATACCTCCCGGCTTTGATTTGTGGGATATCAAGAGTATCATAGCTTCCGTTCCACCTCGGCCGGACCAGGTACGATGCCCTCATCAAGGTCTAGCTCCAGGAGCAGTATTCTGACTCTGGCGCTATCCAGGCTGCATGCCCATTTTGGTTTCCCGGCACACGGCTCAACTATGCAGAGAAGCTGCTCTGGGAGGACGAGTCTGCCATCGCTATTACAGCAGCCTATGAGTACGACCAAGTTATCCCCGCCAGCCGGTAAGGCTCAATTCAGTGGTGTTAAGCAGTACACTTTCCAAACACTAAAGGAGTTGGTGTGTGTCATGGCTGCTGGCATGAAGAAGGCCGGAGTACGCCTTGGCGACAGGGTTGCCGGTACGCCCAATCAACTGCTGTTCCACTGGCGTGTCGGGTAATGATGATCTGACCTCTGGACTTTGCCATGGGTGTATTTATCGAGCAACTATTATCACGAACTCCGTTACCGGTGTCGTGATAGCTCTCGCTGCCGCCCGGGCCTCCATCGGTGCTATATTCTCTAATACGGTAACAGATGGCATGGGTACCTCCGGGATCCTTGCCAGATACCACCAGATTCGTCCAAGATCCTTTTCGCTTCCTCTGTGACGGTTTACGCCGGAAAGACTATCAGCATCACTAACAAGATTGTAGTCGAGAGTGACTTGAGGTTGGGCGGATACGGGTTAGAAAAGGTCGTCGTGTTGAGAAGCAATAAGACCGGGGACCTGGTGTAAGTCCCTGATCGGTGGGTCCTGGCATATTTCCAAATCTCCTAAGCATTCCCGTGCAAGAATAGCCTCACTATTGATACATACTTGACCCCGTCACATCTGCGGCTGAGGACTACCCATTGACATTTGAACAGCTCCCCTTTGATCGTCTGTACATACTGATACCAGTGGTCACTTTCCTGGCGTTTCGTACTGGGATGCGCACGCTCAAGAATAACAAGCAGGACTTCAACGGTCAACATTGGCTTTGGGATATTACAGACCGACCTATGTGTACTTTCAATATACCACTGTAGGTAAACGCCTTTATTACGATCTGTGATCCCATCTGAATCACAGACGGCATAGATGGTGTGAGCATTCAGCTCTCGAACCTTGCGTCTGGAGCACATTTCGTATTATACGAAGGTTCTGGTTCTTCATTTTTCCCTCGTGGAGGATGCTCCGTGCGTAGGACAACGGAGAGGAAGATGACCAATATTCATCTAATCCGCTGGTGGAACTCGTCTGCACCGCTAAACGCTGGCTGTCCCATCTTTCCTTTTTCCCTCCAGCGCAACCGTTACAATGACGAAAGAGTACTCCTGTTTTCGAACATGAAGGCGGGTTACAAAGGAAACCTAGGGAAGGAATTGAGAGGGCGAATCCGGAGCGTGATCCGGGAAGGCTTGAGCAGGAGGGATGAACCTGCAGGAATATTCGAAGTGGAAGAATTTCCTGTGCGCATTGAATCACGGTTTTTGGCCGACATGGTGGAACTGGTATGTCTTGTTTTATTCTGATAGTACACAGTACATAAACTGCAAGAAAATCGAGATTGCGGTGAAGCAAATTATCTCAGGTGTAGATGTTGTCCCGAGCGGAACAGTTGTGAACAGAGTCGTTCAAGCCATATTACAAGCACAGAGATTTCCAAATTTCCAGTATTTCATGCCGTTTCCCCGAGCAGTCTACGTAACTCCATGTTTCTCGTTTTCTTGGTTTGGAGTCATTCCTACTACCCGTTCATAGCTTCCGAAGGGTAAGAGCAAGAAGCCTGGGGACACTGACCTGTAATTTTCGCAGAAGCCTTTGCTCTTCAGCTTCCTCTTTCTGGTATTCTTGCTGAAAGGAAATTGGAGGACATCCAAGGATACTGAGGATCTAACACACCTGTACTAGTAGCAGATCTGAATTCAAGTTGTCAGTGTCTATTGGATTTTCGCCAACACTGGAAGACCCGTCACGACCATCATACTCCCTGCGGCGTTTCTTCGAACGGTGAAAAGACTCATACCCAATTATAATTAAAGGTAAAATCTGAGGTGAGAGATAATTATTCTCTACACTTTTATCTTTTATTCTTTTAATAAAAAAAATTATTAATTATATCAATTATTAAAGAAAAAATATAAATATATTATAAAAGTAGTTAATTTATTTTTAATAAATTTTATTATAAAAATATAAAAATAAATAAAATTATAAGAGTAGTAAAATTTTAATTACGGGTTAAGTTTACAGATGGTTCTGTAGTAAACCTGCAAAGTTTAATAACTTAAAGGTTCAATTCCTTCTTAACTCTTTAATAAATTCTAAATTCTCTTAGTTCAATGGTTAGTTAACCTGTCTCGCGAGATGTCTCATTGCTTGATCCTAGCGAGCAAGTAAATATATGCGATCAAGAGTTATTGTCACCACTACCCGAGACTCACCTGTGCTGGAGGCTACGGGTTGACTGCCACCCGTGGCCTGACTCCGATTCGTGAGCGTCTTACATGGCGCACGGCGTCTCCTAATGTGCTCTGCAGTCGAAGCAGGAACTGCTAGTGATTCTTTTACACTGATGTCGAATCGAAAAACGAGCCAAGGGGGGGGATGAGGAGCATCAATCATGATGAAATCCGTTGCAACCCCTTCACCTCCATCGGCCTCGTATCCCTCCCTGGGTTCTTCCTTGATGATCTCGCCGATGCGTCGGATTCGACCTCGGCAATACCCAGCTTCAAGTTACCTGCGAGGATACATAATGTTCCAGCACTCCGAGGATCAGGCTGGAATAGAATTTGCTCACCATCTTGAAATTGCCGTTTTGGCGTTCTTAACCCGTGGTCTCTAAACTGCCCCACAGTGTGGTCTGTTGATGAACCCGAAGCATTCTCGGATACCGCAAGGTTTTTGTCCAGATAAAATCTTGCAGCATTCTTGCGTACACGGGATGCAGTGATGACAAAAACATCATAAAAGACGGGCATCGGAGAAAGGCAATGGACGGTGTAGAGCTGCACCTATGGGTTACGTTTGAGGGGAATGCGTAAACCACCTGACACCAACCTCATCCCTCAACATCTCAGTTTTGACAGTCACTGTTCGGTCGTCCGAGTCGACCAAATTGATAGTCAAATCCTGGTGGTTGAGTTTCCGCTGGGTCGAGTCTTCTATCCATACCTCGACACCCTTGTGTGTGGGCATTTGTGAAAGGGTTGGATTCGATCAGTCAGCTTAGTGAGCTTGCGTCGGGGAGATTTTAATAATGCCCTACACGGTTACCCGCCTGTATACAAATTGGCACAACGCACCTCGATTAGTTCATTTAATCTGCATGCACGTTCCATCAAGATTACGGCGGAACTTGTCGCCGACGGGGACAGCGAGGCCCAGTGGAGCGTGGCTAATGATAGTTAACGTCTGGACTGGCCCGTTGCCCTATCACGCATTGTCACGATGCTCCGCCTATGTTTCACTATACAGTACATCGTGTATCAAGCTGATTAGCCGACACAATAGACCAGCGTCCGCGGCCACAAAACCTAGGGAATCTGGTAAGCAGAACCCCGAAGGCTTATCCACGCTTTTGACGTACTGGGGCTCGATGCATCCATGGAGCATCAGTATTATGGCCGTATACGGTACTATCATGGCATAGAACCTGGCAATTGGCGACAAACAAAGGTGGAGGCTTAGCATTTCGTTTACTGGAGGGAATTACATATTCATCGACTCCTCCTTTGTCTCCTCCCTTGGCAGGAGAGATGATCATTTGGACCAGAAGTTTGTCAGAGGGCTATCTTAAGTATGTTAAGATTGTGTTAAGATGTATGTTTCTCTGGCGTCCGCAGCCTCTTTTTGCCGCGGAGCATTCGACCAGTTTGTTAGGGTGCCAGTGGTTGTGAGTGTTGTTGTCTTGCCGCTTGGCCTTACTACGGAGTTCAATGTTCAAATCAGCACTATTGCACGCACGGCCGCAGCGGGCTCTGAATCGCTTAGTGCTCCCTGCGCTTCGCATTGATGCGCTGGTTTCGATTTCGTGTCCATTCGCCTGCCATTGCAACGTGTTGCTGGAGCAGGCCGTCATCCCGGGACCTAGGTGATGGATTCCAGCTTGAAGCACAGCCCTGTTTATTAGACAGAGTCGAGAGTCGAGACTTCTTATGATATTCTGCCGAACCAATCGCCTCTTTTATGTCTTGTGGCCTACCGTACTTCCCTCCTCAAGGTGCGGGTCGTTAGTCCACGTTTCTTGTGCCATAATCCATGCCAACAGACCCGATGCTATCTGTCCGTTATTCATCAATTTCGCTTCCCTGCCAAAGCATGAACAACCCTGTACCGGTAATGTCACTGCCTCGAACATCTCGTATAAAGGCTATACCCTGGCTTTCGATAGGTACTGCTGTACAATTCCCCAATCCCGAAGGTGAGCGATGTTCGCGCACGAAACAACCGCGATGTTACCTATCATACCCTAAACGCAGATGATTCAACCCCGTTCGGTTATGGAGAAAGAGTTTGCCGAACTCATGTCGAAGATACGGGAATCAGAACGTGCATTGGATGCTATGTATCGCAAGGCCGCAGGCCTCGAGAGACTACTCCGATGTTTTGAGGGTACCCACACAGATATTTCTACATTGCCAGTCGAGGTTCTAGCAATGATCTTCAAGGAAGTGATCGGACAGTCGGATGCCTGCATTGAGTATCAGCCATCTCCTTTTGAATCCGACAAACCGGAGTGGCCAGTCATCAGGCCTGAGCTCCTGATGTCTCATGTCTCAAAATACTGGAGAGCGGTAGCCATCGGAACACCATCATTCTGGACGTATATTCGCCTCTACGTCAAGCAGTCCGTTGACTTGCTCGACCTATATCTTACCCGTTCGCGGGGATTGCCATTGGTCATTGCCTTCCGACAGCACTTCGTTTGCGGAATCCATCCACGACAAGCCTATGCGGCAGATTATTCACGTATCACTGCCACCATACTCGACCACATGCATATCTGTCGTCGCCTGGAAATACGCACCAATGTCCCTGTTCCCGAGCTGTTGGATGGCCTTGGTCGCAGTCGCGCGCCTTTGCTGGAGGAAATTGCCCTCCATCACCCACGCAATAGTGTGCGGGAGCACACATTCTCCTCTTCCTCATTCCCGACGTTGACGCACCTGGAGCTCGGGCAAATGATATCGATTTCAACCACCATGCCGACCAAAACTCTCACTTCCCTTACTTTGGCCGGGCTCCCAGCATTCGGCCTCCCTGCAGCGGCCTTCCTTAATCTCCTGTCTGGATTACAGACCCTTTCTCGCCTTGCACTCCTGGACGAGGCTGTCGATTTTGATCGTTCGCATACGACAGACGTTGTTGAAATGCCTTCATTACGATATTTGATGCTCAAACCTGGTCCTGACATCTCGCGAATCTATCTGACAGGGCTCATGGAAACGGTTATCACCCCGGCACTAGAAGAGTTTGTCCTTGATTTTACCAATGTCTCATCTCCGAGGGAAATCCACCTCTTCTTGCGGCACATCAAGCGGGAGGCGCCTCGATTCCTTTCCCTTCGCCACATCACCATCAACAGCCCATTTGAGGGCTTCGATATTGCCAGTGCCTTCGTGCACACCGCGCCTAACATCGAGGGCCTCTCGCTTTCGAGGTATAGCGTGGACTCGGTACTGATGTACCTCACGCACGATGCGAGACGAGAAGCCTTCCAAAAGCTTCGTACATTACAGTTTGAAAGTCCACACTTTGATTGGGATGTCGTTTTATCCTTCCTGCGCAAGAGAAAGCAAGTGGGGAGGCCTTTGCACTGTTTAACATTTAATGGGTTTGGCGGTTCGAAGGGAGAAGTTCTTGATGGACCCTTCAAAAAGGTATTAGAAGCCTGTCTGGCTGTATGAACAGATCTTTGATTAGTGAAACGTATATTCCGTCTACTTATGTAGTTCTTTTACTAGCAAAATTTCTAGTTGTACAACACTACCGTGACTACCATTTATTTAGTGTGGACGATGTCACAAGTCGCGTGAGGTGACAGCACGCGAAGCGTGACTAGTACGCGAATGCACACTTACTCCAAATCCCGAACTTGAACCTCGTTAATCATGGCAAGCACAAGTAAAACGCTCACTAATTCTGCCCATGAACCCGGATACACCTGTGTTTCTTTCTCGCGGGACGGAAAGTGAGCCGTTTTTCATGCAGTCGGACTCTGTTTTCTGACCGGATGCACCCAATATTCGTGGTGCATCATGTTAAGGCTATCTTATACCGGTGGCTCCGACAGCTTGGTGCGGATATGGCAAATGGATAAAGATCAGTATCAGGAACCAGAAGTCGCATATGAAGCTGACGAAGGAATAACATCTATCGCATGTTCTGTGCGTCCTTTTTATCGTGGTCTGTTTCCTCTGAAGTATAACCGCAACGCGCGTCATTCTTGGACCTATGTTACATCAGGACGAGTACTGGCTGTCTGGAAGCCAAGACTCCGAAGTCCGCAGCTACCTACACGGAAAACCTGATCTCCATGGATTGATCATGAACGCCGCTGGTGCATGTATTCGGGCGGTTGCGGTCGACCCCGCAGGGAAGCGTATTGCTATCGCAACGGAGTGCGCTCGTTCTTATTCTCCATTGTTCGACTGCTAACAATATTCAGTGAAACAACAGTCAAGATCGTGGAATTGAAAGAGGTTACCAACGTTCAAGTCCTGAGTGGTCACAAGAAATGTGTACGAAAGTTGACTTGGCACCCCTCAGGCACCCTCCTTGTTCGTATATTCCTGTGTACTACTGGTGACCCACGGACTAATGAACTATAGACTGCTAGTGGAGCTGATGGTACGATCACTGCGTGGGATGTCTCTGAACGTGAGCCAAAAATTGAGAGGCTTATCGATGGCATTATTCCGGCCGTGACAGATACTGAGTAATACATTGTCTCTACTTTCCTAACCCATTCTCCCGCTAAGCCGCTCTAACTTAGGTCATCAGAGTTCATGCATGATTGTTCTGCAGTATGGCACCCATCTGGACAGTATTTCTTCGTACCTTCTCGGACCCACGGTATGTACAGTGCCTTTTTTAAAAACCTGATCAAGCCACTAAGAACTACGTCGCATAGAAATTGTTGCTATCTCGCGACCGAATTGGGACAAATCTTTCAGCCTCTCAGACCCCAACGCAACAGGCGCCACAACAGCGCTCGCGCTTTCGGTTAACGGAGTCTATCTCGCGAGTGCTTGTAAGGAGGGAATCTTTATCTGGAGCACCCAGACAAAGCATGTTCTTTGGCGGTGAGCAGAATACGTGCACACGGGGAAAAATCTGACGCAATCTTGGTAGGCATACCGGTTCTCCCGATGCGTTGATCACGCAGGTTGCATTCTCACCATCTCAGAACCTCCTCGCGTGGGCGGATACAGGAGGAATACTAACTTGGTGGAGGGATCCAATTCCTGGAGGTTCACCAGATCCTGCGAAAGCAACTGCTGCAGGCGGTGTGCAAGGCGTCTCTGTCAAACGCAAGTCCACACCAACATTGTGGGGAGAGGATCCAGTTAACGGTGACCATAATGGTGTTCCTGGAACTGTTGACGACTATGAAAATGACTGGATAATCGATGACATCGCCACTGGAATGGAGGATGAACACGGCGAGAAGCGAGCTGTGGATGTGGATGGGTTTGTTAAAGAAATGGGTATGTTTATTGACATAATTTGTTATCCTTGCTCAGGGTTAATCTGGCAGTGAGCATTACAAAGGCACAACCAGCTTTCCAGCCAGGATCAACGCCAATGGATGGCAAGAAACGGTACCTCGGTAGGCTTCCATGCTTCGTACACAGTCCTATCACCCAATACGGAACTCCCATGTAGCGTACAACATGGTTGGATGGATTGACATCACAGATCAGGATACGCATCACATAGTCAATGTCGGTTTTCATGACCTCTCAGCACGCAAGAGCTACCATTTTTCAGACCCTTTTAAATATGATGTGGGATATCTAGGTGAGTGTATTGGGTGTCTTCCGTTTCAACTCTGTTGATAGATACTGGCTAGGTGAACGTGGCTTACTTCTCGCTTGCCCGCCTGAGCAAGATCACCCTGCCCAGGTGCAATACAAGCCCTACGGAACTTGGTCAGCCCAGGGTGACTGGACTTATATTCTTCCTTTGGGTCAGCAAGTCCTCGGTCTAGCTGCCGGAGGAGAAAGACCTATGCGTTCATTGCGAGATCCGTCGTCATCTGGAGGAGATATCCAGGGTCAAGGGAATGTCGTGGTTGCCACTAGCGCTGGAGACCTCACGTTTTTGAGCGGGTCCGGTCTTGAACGCATCATGCTAGGTCTGGAAGGCGAGTACGTAACTATGGCTGCTGGAGAGGAATACGTGGTGGTTATACATAGACCAGGTGCCACTACCATCGACGGTAAGTACTTGTAATATATGTTGTACGGCGTACTCAATCGTTTTCCACTAGGTTCACAGGGGTTGGTGGCAACATTGATATCTTTCGATGACTTTGAGGTGCTCCAAGCGAAACCATTACCGATACTCAAAGGCCACGTGCTTAAATGGATTGGTATAACTATGGAAGGGGTGCGTTTTTGCCGTCGTCACCGCTTTGCCATAGTGACGCGTCCTTGGTAGGCTCCCGCCATATATGACTCTGCTGGGTTCGTGCATATGATGATCAACTTCCGACGGCCCAACCGTGCAACCTGGGCGCGCCTACTGGATACAAATACGCTTGAACGTAAGCAAGGGAAGGATGAATCGTATTGGCCAGTTGGTTTATCGCAAGATACTCTAACATGCGTCATCTTGAAGGTACTTGTATATCTTGCCTTTTGTTTCCTGCGTGGAACCTATGATTTGTCACAGGGCAGACAAGAACATCCAGGGTTTCCGAGACCGCTCACGCAAGAATTGCCTGTTAGACTCCCTTTCCGGAATAGAGATCCAGTCGATTCTTCTATTGAAGAGAAGTATGTTGATATCGTATTCTCCTTGTTTCCTACTTATCTCCTTGAAGACTTGCTCGAGAACGGATGTACATTGATCTAGCCCGTGACGCGCTAGGTGATGAGCTGACGTCGTCCGAGCTGGATAAGCGAGAAATTGAACTCGACAAATCGATCATTAAACTCATTCAAGTAGCTTGCAAAGCGGATAAAGCACCTCGTGTTCTGGAGTTGACTAGGCGTTTGCATTTCACACACTCCATAGCTGCTGCCAGCCAGCTCGCGGGGTTCTATAAACTGATAGGTCTTCAAGAGAAGATTGACGCGATCAAACGGTGGCGCGAAGATGAACCAAGCCCGGCGGAGGAGGCAAGGGAACGGAGGCGGCGGCTCGAACAGGAGGATGTATACATGAAACGGCCGAAACTACTGCAAGACTTCGACCCTCCTCCCAAGATCGAGAGACCGGGTTTAAGCCGCTCGGCAGGAGTCGCTGAGCATTCAGAATTCACTAGCTCGAACGCGCCTGTTCGATTATTCAATGCACGACATGCTCAAATAGCTACACGCTCGGCTTCCCCTGATGGGAAGAGGAAACATGACGAAGTGGACGATTTTGCATCAAATGCTTCGGATGCAGATGCCAAGCGACGAGCAGTCGGTGGAACCGACGCAAGCATTCCCTCTCCCAAACGTGAGCAGGTTCTTACGAAGCTTTAAGAAATCGCGATTGAATGGTGTTTAGGAGACAATCCATTTGCTCGCAGATCGGTTGGGGAGGCAAAGAAGAATCCCTTCGCACGGAAACCCGAACACATCAAACCAATCCAAAAGAGCGAAAGCTTTTTTAACAAAGTCGAAGCTGTTGAGGTTGATCAAAGCAAACAACGTAAGTTTCTTGCTTGTCACTTTCCCATATTCGAGCCCCACGCCATTTCCACCAGGTGCTACAAACAGGAAAGGGAAAGACAAGGAGAAGAAGGACTTATCTAGACAGACAACCCTCTTCGGCCTCCCTTCAAAACCACCAGCCGAAAAGAAAAAGAGACCGCTGAAGAAGGGAGAGGAACCAGAAACCGGAGCAAGTGACATTGAGCCTCAAGTTCCAGATGTCGACATGTCGGAGGGGCCCCCTCCATCAGAAGCTGCCACTCTGGTAGAAACCCAGGACACCAAGGGGGTGACTACCGAAGATACCCAGCCCATTGAGGAGGATGAAGTTCCGATAGAATGGGAAGCATCACCACCACCGTCCCCTCGGTAAACCGGGTGTAATTCCGAAGATGCGTCAGGAGGGTCTCACTGAAGCTTTATCTCTGTGACACAAGATCTTTCGTTCAAAATGACATTGAGTTGTTCACAGTAACATAGATTCATGTGTACTCCGTCTCCACCAACGACTTTGATGTAAGTACTTGGCGCGCCCAAGTTGGAATTATGTCGGTATTCGTGTGGCATGTAATATAATACATTTCATCCAGGACCAACGCATACCACATTCTTTCACACATGTTCAAGTTAAGGCAAATGCGCACCTGGGTGAGGGCTGGACAGGTTTGGGAAGTTCAAAGTCGATCTCCGAACCATCTACCATGGGTCGCAGAAAAGTAAATTGTCCCATCCGGCCTATGGTTTGAAACAGATACTTGCCGCGTCTTAGACATTTAATTACAGATCTCATGTGACTCAGGCCCCTGTTTCAAACTGTGGGATAATTGTCGTTGGAAGTTTTCAGCTTGCGGTGTTAAGGATACCTGCTCCAACTTGGGGCCTGAACGACAAATCAGGAGCAAGCGTCTCAGTGGCATCCGAAATTTGATTGATGATTCATTAATCACCCCACCTCCAAGGTTGAACTGAGGTCGGCTCGCAGAATTCAAGTTGAGGGAATATATTTTACCCTCAGCTCAGCTCTATACGTGAGCATTAGGTGAGCTCGCTGTCCCAGTCGTAGTTTTCGTCGAGGTCCCCTGAGAAATCCCGAGGGGATACGTCGGTCCTATTGAGGAACACGTGGATCCGCTTGACACAGGATAATACGGCGCGATCCAGCAGACAAGAAAATTTCCGATCCTTTGTAAGGTCTGGCACAGGCATAGCTCGGGTGCCGTTCTGCAGCTCAGCCCTACCGACGTGGTTTTCAAAATTGTAGGATCATCACCCAACTGCTGGTCAAATGAGCCGAGGTTGCCGTAAGCCGCATCTGCGTACCCGACGGAAAGCGCCACGGATCCGAATGACGCCGCCGTGGTCACTGGGCATAAGATAGACGCGTGAGAGGGAAGAGACATCACGAGGGACGCTCCAATATGATAAGAATGAGAGAGTGTAAGATTACCTACCAAAGAGTGCTGATGAAAAATATCGTGTGGGAGTGTTTCCGTTGGCACGTGTTCAGCATTGCGGAAAAGATATCCTGCAATGCTTCATCGCTGGCAATAATCGCCATACCATGTCTTTGTCTCCAACCGCTACAACCTCAAATAGCTCAGACGTGCCCTCGAAGCGGCGTCGCACGGATAGCATAGTGCCAATCAATAGCTACTCTCAGCAGGGTATGTCCCAATCACCCGCGGAGGGATCGGCTCCTCCATCCCAAGATTTCCAACCTCCTGTGCACATCCCGAAGCGTGGTGCCAGGGCCTGCACCGCTTGCAGAAAGGGAAAAAACAGATGTGAGGGCGAGGTAAGCTCTCTGGACGGCCCTTTGCATCACAGTCCCGCAACTAACTCACTGGCCCGACCTCCCGCACCGGCCCGGCACCGTTTCGGATAGGCACCCTGTCGTCGATGTCAGCTAAGTGGTACACCATGCATCTTCGAGAAGCCGGAGAAGAAGAATGTCCAGCCAGTGTCTAGTGCCAGCGTGGAGTATGTTCATATCCATAAAATTTACTCTTCTCTGATAACAGTCAAAATAGGCGTCTATCACGCCTCGAGGGCCAGTATTTGGTAAATTTCAAGTTATCGTTGGAGGAGCCCCCAGTTGAGGTGATATGTGTCATAGGTCATGCAGAGTCAGATGATTGGAATGCAATCGTCGTTGGACCGCATCTTGTCTGCAGTACAAAGTCAAGGTCAATCCAATAACCAGCAGCCTGGTTACTCCACAAATGTAGGACAAGGATCTGCCCGCGACGCTGGTCCTTCCTACCCTCTTCGTAGTCGGTACGTCGGATATATTCAGGGCTGGGATAATACCAACCCGTTTTGCCGTTCAAGCTTTCCCCCCCTCCCCGGCTTTGCTCCTCCGGTATGTCCGACTTGGCTTTTAAAGGCACAACGTTGAACTGTACGCGCAGCCACACAAGTACGCCACGTATGGAATTGTCCCAAGCACTGTACCATCATCAGAAGACGAATCCGAGGATACACTCCCACGCGCCACACTTAATGCCCCTATCGAGGCTCTTCAAGGATTGGCCAATGCCGCTGCAGAGGCAGCAGCAGCGCCGTCTACCGCTCCTCCCATGTGAGTCATGTCTCAACCGAATATAATCTGCTTCACCAGCTGAGTTGGCTTTAGTGTGAAGAAACGGCAACGAGCAGAACCAATTCCGAAGAATGCGTTCCCGCACGTCATCGAAAAGGTATATATTCTCATCAGGAGCTTTCCTCGAACTTCATACAAGTCTAATGGGCTTACTCCCCAGGGGCTCGTTCCCGAAACCGAAGCCAGAGAACTTTACCACATGTGAGCTCTCCTTGACTAGGCATCCTCTCGCTTATGTTGCCTTTTGTACAGTTTCTTTGCGGGCTGCCATCTTTTTATACCACTTTTTGATCCCAATTACGATACGTTCGAGAGTCTAATGGAACGCACACCATGGACTTTCGATTCTATTCTCGCCATTGCCTCTAAAATTCGTAGTGGGAATGCACCTCTTAGCCCCACGTTTTATAAGTGCTTGGAGGAGGCGCAAGGCATTGCTAGATCCTCGCTCTTCGGTCCTGTGGTAAGGAAAGAAGCAGTGATGGGTAAGCAGCTTCGCGTTCGTGGGATTTAGTACTAGATAATCTTGCCCCTGCAGGGATGTTGCTTCTTGCTGCCTGGAGCACGAACGGTTGGCTCCCAAGTGGCCATGCTATGCGCATGGCACTAGATCTCGGTTTACACCGAGCGCTAGAAAAACTCGCTGATGAATCGGGAAAGCAGCGCTCCGAAGAAGAAGAGCGGGACCTTGGTACGCAAACCTTGTTTGACGGTGCAGGGTCCAGCTAGAAAGAGTCTTAGTTGTATCTGCGCGGATCTGGTTGTGTCTTTACTGGTTCGATCATCAGTAAGGTTCTTCTAGGGCTGTTCTCCACAACCTGATCATTGTGACATATGTAGAATGAGCTTGGGGACTGGTCGACCCATTGTTCTACGAGATGAATGCTCTATCAAGCACTGTCGTCGTCTTCTCACACATCCTATGGCATCACCCACAGATGTCCGCCTTATCTCGCTGGTCGAGTTGATTGCTCAAAAAAGTTTGTTCTATTTCGCTGTCCTCATTTACTTTGTATGACGTCATCGCATAGCTCAGATATACGAGACTCTCGCGCCGCTGAATGGGCAAATCAACCACAACACACTTGCCTTCATCCGCAGAGCCAACGTTGCCCTTGATAAGTGGTGGACAGATTGCGATGAACTACATCGTAGGCACTCTTCTTGATGCATGGAACACCACTCACAGCCTCCTCTAGGTCAGACCATGGATGAAGAGTCTTTGTTACGCAAAATTCTCGCCGGAGAACTTCATTATGCGAAGCTTTGGTTGGTTTGTGTCGCACTGCGTGGGGTATCATGGGACAAGATGCCATTTGAGCAGCGCGAGCTCGCTTTCCAAGCCAAGGACGCCGCATTCAACTGTTTATCCATCTTTTTGAACTCTACCGCGTATCGGTATGTTACATTGCTCGAATTATCTCGACAGATACCGAGCCAAATCTGTTATAGAGCTGCCCTCCGTTATGCTGTGCACGACAGCCTTGTCACTCTGGCTTTCTCTGGCTTGTTCTTGCTTAAAATGGCGAATCTTTTCCCTACAGAACTGGACCTGGCTGCGATAATGAGCCAGGTCGAACAGTTGGCACAACTACTATCCGATGTAGCCGCAGAACGGTCAGCTTTATGTGGTTGCTTCTTCCGCAAACGTCTGTCTGACATGTAGAGCCAGTTACGCACTCACGCTGCGGATCATGCTTGCAAACCTGCGTCGCAAAGTAGGGATGCTCCCCGGAATCACCGCGCCAATCCAAAACTTGCCTCCACCATCTTTACCGGAAGGTATGGTTGGCCCGTACGTCGACACACACGCCGTGGGTCCACCTCCGTTGACGATGGAAGAACTTGGTTTTTCCTGGCCGGGTGAGCGGGGTATGGTTAACCCTTCAACGATTCCGGTATGGATACGAGAGCAGGTATGTGACTTCTCCTTGGCACTGTTGGAGTTTAGCTCACCATCCGGCCATTCCACATTTTAGAGTCTCACGGACCTCGGCCTCCCCATCAACGGCTCCGACGGCATCTTCTTGAATATGCATGGAACAAACGGCTGGTCTGCACCTATGCCCGAAGCCTGGTGATTATTTTCACCCTTGTTTAACTTTTGTACGAGTAGAGTTGACGAAACCTTTTTTCTCGTGCGATTTCATATCCATATACGAAGGCAATCATGGGCGTCCGCCTGCGCCGCATGACCGCTCCCCGGCTTTGGCGCAAGATGAACCCTGTTTTTTCGGACCTGTCACGAGATTCTGACTTTCAAACTTCGTGAGATTCCCCCTTTTACTCTGCTGTATCGTTACACAGGATTGTGGCGCCATGATGCCCGTGTCTATATATAACCTCAAGTTCGATAAGATGTGCATTGTTTGCACGTACCTACGCCTCGTATCAGTGCTTAATGTATCATGCTCTGGCTGAACAACCCCGGAAGAATACATCTCTGAGTGCAATTCTGGAAACGTAATAGGTACACGGTTGCGTAGTGGCGGGATGATAACGAAAACCTTCACTCGTCGTCTTCGTCGCTGTCTTGTTCTTGAAGGAACTATAATTGTCAGTATGACTTTGAATGTATAGAAGAGGGCGGAAATAATATCATGCCTTGACGAGCGTTTCAGTGCTCTTGAGGAAGTGTTGCCTCCCTTGAGGCTTGGATCCCTTCTGGTACCAATAAATGATGGCCTGATCTGAGATACAGTCCTTGTTGTATAAGACCTGTGCGCGAGATGATGAGAATTGACGCCGCGCACACAGCAGAAGATATATGCCTTGAGGATCTGGGGGAATGCCTTCATGATACGCGTATCCTCGTAGCAGTGTATCTGAACCTGATTGATCAAGGCAACTTCGACCTTTGGCCCTTTGCAGAATGCCTCGAGAATAGGAGTGAATTTCTATCCGGCGCACGACAGTCAGCCGGTGGTGGGGTTCGGGGCGCGGATACGGTGCGTACCCCTACTTCACGTAGTGCAAGGCCCTCTATCTGGTCCGGCCGGGCACTCCAATCTACGGAAGCCATGAGACCCTGCCAGACACATTGGATTAGCTCCGTATCAGGGAGCGATTGCTCTTCTAGTTTGCTCTGTATCGCTGAAATGATCTGGTTCGCGCAACCCAATCAATTGCCCCAAGTGGTCAGCCAACCAATGTACACGTACGATCTCCGCGGACTCTCCGTGTTCAGAAAGACTCTTAAGTTCCGCTATGATTCCCTCTTTCGCAAGGGAGTATTGCTTCTTGGTGTACCATTCTGCTACCTGGGGGAGACCTTCCTTTCTGAAGAAGTCATCAAGAATTTTGGCATCCCGACGGTTAGGAGGGAAGAAGAGAAGAAGATCCTTTATGTTTCCACGCTTGAGAGCAGTAGCAAGGTAATCCATCGATTGATCGGCCAGATAGGCGCGGAATATAATGGCAAGGACGGCGACAGATGCGTCTGGTTGGGTGGTCACATGGTCGATTCAATAATACGAGAAAGGGCAATTTACAGACCGTTTTTGACGAGCTGATCCTTGGTGAGACTCTGTAGACAAGCAGTGCCAGCGATACCTTGGGAGAGAAGGAGGCCAATGGTGATGGCGAGCTTATCGCGCTGGTCGGGGGACCAGCGATTGATGTATTGAAGGAGACTGGGAAGGGTTTGCTCCTCGAGAGGTTTCTGAAGATACTTGTATCTAAGAAAAATGAGGTGTGGGTAGCGTCGGGCATACGGCACAAGTGTACCTTCTGATGAGTTTGTTAAGGACCTCGACGTATTTCTTCAGGTCCTCGACCGATGCAGGGTCCTTTGCGTTGAAGACGGTGAAGGGAGAAGTGGGTGCACCATCATCGATGTAGGAACCGCCGGGCTGGATGAGGCCACCGACGAGGATGATTTCGAAGAGGGTATCTGCATATTTCAAGAACTCGAGTGTGGATCCAGCCTGTATGAGCTTTGTAGCAAAGGTGTCAAAATCGTTCTCTGGGACAGTTTCAAGATGTTTATAGAGTTGGTCTCTGAAGACTGGAGTGGGAGATGAGTGTGGATGCGCGCTGAGGACGCGGTGGAAGGCTTGCCTGATGGTTCGTGCTTTGCTTGGGCTTTGACTGCACCTTTCCTTGCCTTTATCTTTACGCCCTGTAACGAAGGCTTTGAAGTGGTGGATTGCTGAGACATCCACAGTTTTCGAGGGTATCGAAAAGGCGGACAATCAGACGGAGGGAGGAGGACAAGGTGGACCGGTCGGAGATAACCGACAAACACAATCTACAGCTATATCGCGCTGCACGTGACTGGCCAGTTAATGAGTATACTGCCAACGCTTCGTCTCCTCTTCTTCCTCATCCACGACCATCTCCCATGGCGACACCTCGGTTCTCAGATTCCCCAAACGCCCGTTCAACGTCGATCACCACCGCAGAAGGTCTCGACACATTCGGGGTACGTTTCTTCAGAATGCAAGACAAGCGAGATAACCTCATCGCGTATTTCGTAGATCCTCAACCAGCACTCTGTCGGGAACACCGCATTCCAGGTCGGCGTGTCCGAGGACAAGGGAACGCGCAGGTACATGGAAGACGCGCACTCTTTCGTCGTCGATTTCGTCGGCGTCAGAGGACAAGGATTCTTTGCTGTGTTTGACGGCCATGCCGGAAAACATGCCGCCGAGTGGTGCGGCCAACATTTTCACGAGGTAGATGCCACAATCGTACCGTAACCACATCGTAACCCCATCTTACTCCCTCACGACAGTACCTTCTTGACTCCTTACGCACCTCCTCGTCAACTACGATCCCTGACATCCTTAACGAGACATTCCACAGCGTCGACAGACGTATATCTCGCCTCTGTGAGGAATCCGATGGAAAAATTCACTCGGGCTGCACAGCTGTGACTGCATTCTTGCGTATCGAAGATGCGGACGGCCAACAATCATTTCTTACGTCTCCGATCGCCACCCAACCATCTGCCACAGCCCCCAGCCCAGAGGATACCAAAAGCTCCAGAAGCGGCTCCGAATCTCCTGTCAGCGACTTGGGCGAAGAAGCATCTGGATCTGACAAGACGAGCAAGAAAAACAAAAAAGCCAAGAGCGTATCACCTACCAGCCGCTTTGCTCGTGCTTTGAAAAACCTCAGCGGAGGTGGTGGGTCGCCTCCACCCTCACCTGGTACCCCAACGCCTTCCCCCGCTCCAGCAAATCACATGAATACCTCCGCTGTGATATCACCCCCTCCATCACTCCGCCGCGTGCTTTACACTGCTAATGCAGGCGACGCGCGAGGGGTCCTTTGTCGAGCGGGAAAGGCTGTACGCTTGACATACGATCATAAAGGTTCTGACAAACAAGAAGCAAAGCGCATCACGGATGCCGGCGGTTTTGTCATGAGTGGACGCGTCAATGGTGTGCTGGCCGTCACGAGATCTTTGGGCGATTCCTCCATGAAGGAATTTGTCGTTGGGTCTCCCTACACCACTGAGACACAACTGTGCGACGACGACGAATATTTGATCCTGGCATGTGACGGGGTACGTACGTCCTCTTTGACTGCGTCCTTGCTTATCTAACGCCGCAAAGTTATGGGATATCACGGGCGATCAAGGGGCCATTGACTTGATACGGAACATTGAGGATGCACAGGAAGCAAGTCAGACACTCGTTCGGCACGCATTAGCACGACAAACCAATGATAACGTGACTGTTGTCGTTGTCCGCTTCAAGCATGCTACCACAGGCCAGCGGGTAGGCTAATTGGAACTTAGCCATTTACTTGATTCTATCTGATATATTAATTGTAAAAGTGCCTAGTTTCTCGTCCCGTGTGTCTATTTTACCCTTGTAACCCGTCTCGTTCGTTTTGTCGTTGTGTCGATATCGTCATGAAGAGAGCATCCGGTTCAATCCATGTTGATGCCCATTATGACCATAACTTTGCCACGTAGATGCGGAAATGTATCCGAGATATTTGATGTGATCAACGAATAAGGTCGATGTCCAGCAGTGCACTAGTGACGATCACTACCGTCTCGCAAGTTTGGGTCACAGGTAATACATTGGAAGCCACCGCCAGGTGGAAACACTCAGAACAGAACGTGAAGAACGTATGTATTCGGAGCGGGGGGGGAAAGGGTCCGTTACAGGACGGCAGTGACCGCTATGTATGTGGTTTGGTACTGGAAGGAATCCGTGACGCAGCAGGAAGGAATGTAGGTATGACGCTGCAAGAAGACCATAAACAACACGATTGGTTTACATGAACTCCCACTGGCAGTGTACCCTACAACGAGCGACCACCGACCCGTCACCTGTTTAGACGTACTTGATGGACGGTAGATCCGCTGGTTGTGACGGACGTGAAAACTGTGCCGTTCTGCTCAAGGTCGTAGATGATGCCACCAGAGGGGGTGTAAGTGGTGCCACTAGGGCCCGAGGCAGTGGCGCCAGGGAACGCCACGGTGCCAAAGTCGAGCAAGACGGGGGTATCGTCAGGCTTCTCGGTGACTGACTCGACAGTCTGCTCGCAAAGAACATAAGAAGAGGTGAGTTCCTGTGTGACGGCCTGGCCATTAGTCAGGTTCTCAATGACTGCCGTACCAGAAGTCCATGATGGTGGCCGTGATAACGCCATCAGCGCTGATGCTGATGCCAGACTCGGAGAAATAGGAGACGATGTCAGGGTACCACGCGTATAATGCTATTCAACGAACGAACGATGAAAATTAGTTCGAACCTTCGGTTCGACGTCTCTCACCACTGTACGTCACGACACCTTCGATAACCTGGAGGACCACACCAGACTGGAGAACATTTCCGCAGTCGGTATCGTCGATACCAACCAAAACGGCTGTAAGACCACTGCCGCTAGTGGAAGGGTCCAGGGTGGGGACGGTAAAGGTACCAGTGACAGTGGTGATATTTCCCTGTTGGCAAAAGGATGAGATCCTGGATCAAGGGGATGATATGAATGACACCCACTCCCAAGACAATACCAGCCCACTTTGCGTTGGAGATAGCAGCAGGCGACTCTACACGGTTGATGGCTTTCAACAGGGAATTCTTGCGACGGTGAGCAAGGCGAGCCTCTAGCCAAGAAGAAGGAGCAGCTAGAGCCACAGAGGCGAGCAAAAGGTTGCTGAGAAGAGAAAACTTGACAGCTATTAAGTATCAGCCTAGGTATGTCAATCGGGCTTGAATTCTGACGTCCTACTGACCAGGATCTGTTAGCGAAAAGAAGGAAAACCATAGATTAGCCTGCAAAAACTGTCGTCAAAAATATTACGTTTTCAGGCTGCTCGCTTTGCGCTGGCGATGGGCTGCTTATCGTGTTGCTCAATGCCTTCAACAAGGACGCTCTGCAGACCATCAAGGAAAACGGCACTTGCGGATGTGTATCGTGTGTGCACACAAGCAAGGATTATTGTTGGTCGCATCGTGCACGGATGTCGAAGGACATCCATACGTGTGCATTTTACACCTACCCTCAGCGCGCGTTATTCCCAGCACCATGGCGAGTTCCAGTATGAAGAGGTTTGAAAGGAACAAATGATTATTGACAAGTATGCTCTTGGTCTTGGTGGGGAATCAGGTGGTTTCCTGGTATCAATCGGTTTGAATCCTTGTTCCTGTGCGGCCGTGGCCTAAACTCGGAAGGCTGATCAGTGACCGACGTGGCGAGGAATCATTGGGTTAGATTGAAGTAATTGTAGTAACTCTGCCTAGTTAGCGGGACATGGCGGTGGTGACAATCCGCACAAAACACGCATGGTGATCCTACTTACTAACAGCTCGGACCGCGGGACGTTCAGCGGACAGGTTATTGACAGAGGTTGACAGCCGTACAAAAGAACGACAGCGGCTAGACTTGCGACTAGTCTGCTAAGTGCTTATGAGCAACCAACATGAGAGTAGCGAAACGGAGTATGAAATGCTGGTCACGAGTTACAGTAGACTCTGTAATAACCCATACCCCTCGGGATAGCCCCAGGGGTATGGCTCATGGGAGAGTATGGGTTTTGATGGGGGCTGGGAGCATTGAAAATGAACATTGGGACAGGCAAATTGTATGTGTTTTCACAGAATATGAGTTATATGACATATGGGTTATTACTACTACAGAGCGCTAGAGTCGACTGTGCTACACATTTAAACTTCGCATCTCCGAGTCGAATGCTCCGACGCGCTGATACTCGTCCATGATCCCGAGCTTCTCATGCTAGGTTTCTGCCGACTTCCTTGGCAGTTCCCGTGTCCATAATGCTCAGATTGTATTTGTAGCAATGCATCGTTTACGGCTTCTCCGCCCCATCCTGTTTAAAGTAGCTTCTAAAAGCACCAGCAAGGCTCTGTCGCTGACGGCGACCTTACTAGTTGGGTAGACATGCCGCTGCCTAGCCTACTAGATCTGCAAACTTGCTGACGGGAAGGAATGCATGACGCATTGACAACAGGAAGGAATACAGGTAGTATGACGCCATTGACGGATTTGGGCTTATATCATTTTGACCAGACTCGGATGCACTGGCAAGAAGACCATAAACAACACGATTGGTATACATGAACACGCCCCACTGACAGTACCCTACAAAGAACGACCTGTTTAGACGTACTTGATGGTGACAGTAGATCCGCTAGTAGTGACGGACGTGAAAACTGTGCCGTTCTGCTCAATGTTGACGGTGGTACCACTAGAGGGGGTGTAAATGGTGCCACTAGGGCCAGAGGCAGTGGCGTTAGAGAAAGTCACGGTGCCAAAGTCGAGCAAGAGGGGGCTATCGTCAGGCTGATAGACGAGCCAATCGGCAGCCATGGTCTGCTCGCAGAGAGCATAAGAAGAAGTGAGTTCCTCTTTGACGGTCTGGCCAGTGGTCAGGTTCTCAATGACTGCTGTACCAGAAGTCGTAGAGGAAGCATTGACGGTGGCCGTGATATGATCACCAGCGCTGATGCTGATGCCAGAGAAATAGGAGATGGGGCCAGGGTTCCACCCATACGCAGCTATTCAACGAATGAACGATGAAAATCAGTTCGTCCGAAGGTTCGACGTCTCTTACCAGCGTACCCTGTGGCACCTTCGCTGGTAACCTCAAAGACCACGCCAGTCAGGAAGATAACGTTTCCGCAGATACCACCGTCGATACCAACCAAAACGGCTGCAAAACCGCTAATGGAAGGGTCCGGGGTGGGGACGGTAAAGGTACCAGTGACAGTGGTGATATTTCCCTGTTGGCAAAAAGGATGAGATCCTGGATCAAGAGGATGATATAAACGACACCTCTTCCACGACAACACCAGCCCCTGGGGTGGAGACAGTGCTAGCAGGCGACTCTACACGGTTGATGGCTTTCAACTGGGGATTCTCGCGACGGTGAGCAAGGCGAGCCTCTAGCCAAGAAGGAGCAGCTAGAGCCACAGAGGCAAGCAAAAGGTTGCTGAGAAGGGAAAACTTGGACACCATGGTGAGGATGAAGCAACTGCAGATTGTCGGTCCAACGGGAGCTAGGGGTGGAGGACTGCCAGTGGCCTGGGCAAGTCAGTCCGTCGGTTTTGTATGTCTGCCACCTTAGCCGAGTCCTCTGACGTCGGCTAGGCGTACCTACTGGCGAGTTCTAGTGAGAAGAGGTTTGAGAGGAACAATTTAATGATTATTAATAAATATACTCGTGGTCTTTCCTGGCATCAACCGGTTTGAATCCTTGTTCCGGCCAAACTCGGAAGGCTGATCAGTGACTGACCTGGCGAGGAATCATTGGGTTGAAGTGATTGTAGTAACTCTGCCTAGTTAGTGGGACATGACAGTGGTGACAATCCGCACAAAATACGCGTGGTGATCCTAGTACTTACTAACAGCTCGGACCGCGGAACGTTCAGCCGACAGGATGACAGCCGTACAAAAGAACGACAGCGGCTACACTCGCGACCAGTCTGCGTACTATATATGAGCAACCGATATGAGAGCAGCGTGACGGAGTATGAAACGCTTAGACTGCATGGCACTCCGTCTATACCTGGTGGGGTACGAAGAATATTAATTAATTAATTAATTCGTGTGTAGTGCGAGGAGAGAAAAATATATATAGTAGAACGACGAACGACGAACGACGAACGACGAACGGCTCAAAAGAAAAGTGACATTGGTCTCGTGTATGCTATGTCTGTAAGGAGTCTGAGTGTAGTGAAAGCAAGGACAAGCACTATTATACAACTGAGCCCCCTGCCCCGAGAGCCTGTTAGATTCGGATGTAGATGATGATCACTCACCTGATCATCCAGGCCCTTCTTAGGGCAAAATCTCTGACCACCCTGTCCTTTGCACTCAGCACTGGAACAATAGGTGCACGTTCTCTTACTCTTCTTTGTGTTCCGCTCCGAGTCGTCGGCCGTGTCGTTTGCAGGGCGCTTACATGATGT
>JBBPNP010000249.1:0-37553 GCA_038090955.1 Xerocomellus intermedius
GCGCGGGCAATCGTGCACCGCACCCGAAGCGCCCACACACCCACAGCGCATCTTGAGCGTGGTTCACGTTCGTAGGTACCCCTCCGCATGCGACTACGCCGACGCTCTGGAGCGACGATGATGTCGGGGACGGCGCGGGGGGGTCGGGGTATGTGTACGCGATATCTTGAGCGTAGTTCACGCTCGTAGGTACCCCTCCGCCTGCGACTGCGCCGACGCTCTGGAGCGACGGTGATGTCGGGGACGGCGCGGGGAGATCGGGATATGTGTACGCGACGGTCAAGGCGACGCCCCGCGTCGACTTTGCCATAGGCGTCACCACCGGGTAGGCGTTCCCTCGCGGCACGACGCGGTCCTGCGGTTTCGGATGGATCATGGCGGCATGTCGGGCTTGACAGGGCGGACAAAGGACGTGCGCGGTTTGGTAGTGGGATGGGACTCTGAGCGCGACGCGACAGGCCGTGCAGTTGGCGGTCGGGTGCTGTTTTACTACTACCTGCTATCGATCATGGTCGAACGCGTCAGCGCTTATTCGAAATGCGAACCAAACTTGACGAGCGTCGCCAAGGTTGAAACCCATCCCGTTTGACCGGTTTCCAGCGTGTCAAGGGGAATTGATGACGAATGAAAGGGCTGATGGCACATACTCACCGAAGATGGACTGGCAACGGCGGCACCAGGATCGCACGACGGGCAGATGCTCCATATGTTTCCTGGCTCCGTTGGACGACCGCATCGGGTGCATTCACCAGCGGCAATATATAGAGGGCAAGAGACGCCCGGCCGCTGAGATGGTACAAGCGCTGGTAGAACGCCCTGGCCCACGGCGTCCATCGAACGCGCGCAGACAGCAGCAATGTAGGATATCGTCGTGCTGATCAACGAGCGAGCAACGCATGCCTGAGCCACTCAGTGTGTATTGAAAAAAAAAAATTGAAGACGCGATCAGGGAAGTCAAAACTTTTATATCATAGATCAGGGGCCTGACAAGAATGGATTGATATTGAAACAGCAAATACAGTTAGAGGCACATGGTTGCATCCATCAAGCTCCGTTGAAATCCCCTGGAGGACCCTCCCTCTTCGACTTGTCGTAACACTCCAACGTCACACTCGCAAGGAACCCCGGTATGCACTGCTCCTCCTCCACCCAGTAGTTCATCAGCTGCGGGAGATCCTGCGGCCCTCCTTCGCCCTGAGCGACGAGCTGCATTCGCGCACCATCTCCATCGGCGCTCATTTTGCCCAGCGGCTGGAAGACAAACGACGCAGAGAGGTCGTATATCGACGTCACCCTCACTTGTCCGTTCGGGTAGAAGGCGAGCTTGAGTCCTAGGATGGACGCGATCGCTTCTCGGAATTCGGCGCTCTTGGCCGTGAATACCTGGAGATCGCATGTGTGAATAGCTAGAATGAGAGGCAGAGAACTGTATACCTGCTGGAGTCGGAGCAGCCGTTTCTCCTTTTGTTTCACGACTTCCTCTAGTTCCTCCTTTTCTTTGTGAAGCACCTCCCAGCTCTCACGTGGGACGAGTTCCTCCCCGCGTGATGACCCTGCTTGCGCGTCAACCACCCCACTACTCTCGAGATCTTTCAATCGCTTGATGAGTGCTTCGTTTTCGTTCTTGAGGCGATCCATGGCCGATTGTCGGAGGTCACTCCATTGTCGAGCCGGATTGTCACGGAGACAGAGTACGCGCATGCCCGGTGGGACGTGGTTCCCAACGCCAATCTTCCCTCGCAGCTCAAAGAGTGTCTGTTCCAACTCTTCGACCTTGTCTTCGTGTACTTTGGCCGTGCTGCGAGCTTCTTCGAGAGCTAAACGATGGGGAACTCAGCATAAGCGCTTTGATTGAGGAAATGAATGGTTACCTTTGGTAGCCTCCTCGGCTGCACCCTTGTGGTACTCCATCCGCTGCCTCAGCTCTTCCCGGGAAAGCCTGGCGCCGTTTGCGCCGTCCTCGCCGTCTATAACATCCAGTGCTTTTTGTAGTTGTGCATTGGCGGCTTTGTACTCTGAGAGCGATTGTTCGAGGTGGCGCACGCGTTGCGAGAGACCGCTATCTAAAGTGGATACCTCGCGAGACGCCTGGTCTTCAGCAGTGAAACTTGCCTGGAGAACGATCAAGAATGACACTGCAGCTCAACTGTTTGCACGTACCACGAGGGCTTGCAAGAATCCGACTTCTCGCTCGGCAAGTTGAGCTCGTTGTTCGCGTCGTGCTACCTTGTCTTTCAGTAATCGTACCTCACCCTGTAATGTTCCCATCGTTTCTTGAGCTTCTAGGAGGGATTCATTCATACGCGCGAGTTCGACCTCACGGCTCCTAAGGACGGCTATGCTGGTGCCATGCTCCTCAAGCAGGCGCGCGTGCGTTAGCCTGAGCTCGGAGAGGCTCTGGATAACTGATAGGGAAGGCTCGGAAGGCGTGCCAACCTCATTAGACTTATTTGCCCTGTGCATTGCTGTATCGGCAAGCAGTCGTCGGTGAAACACACGACTCACCATTCCTGTCGTTCTCGCCTTGCCGCCTCCACTTGGGCCTCCAATGAAACAACTTTTTCTCTCAGCTCATCCACGACCAAGACTTTCCGCTCCAACGCCCGTTTCTCCTCACGGAGAAGCTCAAGATTCGCGTGTCTGTCCTTGTATCTGCCCAGCTCTGCGTTTAATTTTGCATTCGTCGTTTCCAGCGACCGAAGATACGAGGCCTGACGGTGAAGCTCGTCACGGATAACGCCCCAGTTCTCATCCTCATTGTGTTTGTTGAGTATTGGCTCAGACGCCACCTCCGCCACGTCCAATTTATGTTGCAGAACCTGGAGTGTGGCATCCCGTTCCTCAGCGATCGCTCGGTATTCTACGAGTTCCTGCTCGAGCTCCGCATTCCTCCGCGTCAAGGTCGATGATTCAGATTTCTGGGCTGCAAGGAGTTGGGTCTGTGTCCGATTCAGTGCGGAAAACGACTCTTCAAGTTCGATATTCTCGTTCCTGAGCGTGGCAATGGCGTCACGCAGGGACCTCAGATCGGCCTCTGCATTTTTCTAAGAGACGGACATGAGGGCAGCGCCAAGTAAACCGAAACGTGCGCATGCATAGCCCGACGCGCACGCACCTTGTCCTCCTCGTTCGCCTTGCGCTCCTTTTCCTTTTCCTGGCGCTCTGCTTGCTCTCTCTCGGTCAAGAAGCGTCTGTCGCCCTCCAGCTGCTCAATGTATACGTCCTTTAGGCGCAGCTTATTCTCGAGCTCGGTCTTGGCAGCCTGTGCGGCGAGGAGCTGGCGCTCCAGGGAGGCGTGGGCCATGTGCGAAGAGAATGCCTGCGAACGTTGCTGGCGTTTTGCGGTCGAGTGTTGCGGGTCTGCGCAGTGTGTTAGTTGGCGCGGGGAGGGGAAGAGAGGAGGCTTGCCGCGCTCTAGCTCAGCCATGAGCGAGTCACGCTTGGTGCGCGATGCAAGGGATCCGGGGGCGAGGCGGGTCCTCGACGACGACGGCGCAGCTCCGTTCATTGTCGAGCACGGAGCCACTTCAAGTTGCGATGGAACTAGGTGTAGTCGACTTCCAAAAACGGAAGGCGCTGATACCGGGCCATATATACACTGCGCTTGTACAGCAACTAGAACTTGCAAAAAACTTTGAGCGACGATCAGCATCTCCATGGACGGCAGCGACTATGAAGGCGACGAGTTGCCCGAGGAGTCTCACGACGAACCCAACCACACCTCGAGCACCAAAAAGCGCATGAAACCCAGCGGATACCAGCTCACCAACGTATTGCCGTTGCCCAGGGCGACCACCTACTCTACCCAAGCGCTATACGGTGCGTCTCGTCCACACGAGCGAAATACCGTCTAGTGTGGCTGACTCGTCGTGAAGACCAGATTCACGCCGGAGATATCGACCTGGAACCCGAGTACCAACGAGGTGGGTCAGGCAACTCTATCACCCACTTTCACTGAGCGACGATCCGGCTATTTAGATGTCGTATGGCCGGAATCGAAGCAAATAGGCCTCATTGACTCGATCCTTCGCAACTTTTATGTGCCACCCGTTATTTTCGGTATGTCTACCCTCGCCTCCTTTTCTCCGGTCTGACCACGATTCTCAGTGGTACACCAGCACGAGGATGGCACGGAAACGAAGACGTGCATAGACGGAAAACAGCGGCTGACTTCCCTTCATCGGTGTGTGGTCCTCGCCCTGATTATTTGCTGAGCGCTTATTTAAGCGCAGGTTCATGGACGGATTGGTTCGTCTCTTTCGTCTCTCCCTGCGCTCATGTCTCATTCACGTTGATTCATCTAGATACCTCGTAAGTTACCCCTGTCCCTGCGGCTTACGCTTCTTATTCCAATCGTGTGTTTCTAGATCGAGATCCGTAAGTCCGTTGAATCCACATGGAAATTCCCTTGTTGATGCGAATAATGCAGGCTCACTGGCACGAAACACTGGTATAAAGACAATGCGACCACGCAAAATGGGCGAGGCCAGCTCCTGCCTGACAGATACCGGCGACTATTTGCAAACAAGCAAGTCGTTTGCATCGAGTACCAAGATCTCCCAGACTCGGATGAGCGAGAGATCTTCCAGGTAAGAATTCAATTGCCGCCTTGGTCGCGTCCGGTACTAACGTATGCCTCAGAGAGTGCAGCTCGGAATGGCGCTCACCCCCGCAGGTATGTGTGATCTTGTAGTACTGTGCTTTACTTGACCTTTATATTTCAGAAAAACTACAGGTACTCAGTACCCCAATGTCCGCGTTCGTGCGCAAGTTGCAATCCGAACATTTTCATCCTGGGAGCGCTCTTGACGCTGAAGGTTTTGACTGGGACCGCTCACGTGGGGGCGATTTTCGTTGCATCACTCAGGCACTCTATGTCATCGCCAAATATCCCTCGAGCTCTTCGATAGGAGCTATCACCCAACTCGAAAAATGGCTTCACAATCCCACCACTAAACCTTATGCTCGTAGCAAAGGGAAAAAGAAGGCGACGGCTAATGACGCTGGCGAAGACCTTTCGAATGACGAAGCGTTCCTTGAGCGGGTGCATACCACCTTCCGAACCTTTTCACACCTCGTCAGTAATGCCTCCCTCCATTCCCACTTCCTCAAACCAGAATGGCGCGTCTCGCCGATCGAGTTCGTGATGATGTCTCTTTTGATCTCGGTGAAAAAGGACACCTTGACAATGCAGGAGTTGGCGGTGAGAATTGGGGACATGAGAGTCAGGGTGCGAAAGGAACACATGGATATTCGGATGAACGCGCGCGTAGCCAAGACGATGTTTGATTTTATCGGGGAATCTCCCCAAACTCCTCAGTTTCCGGAGCCTACGATGGGTGGTCTTAAAAGGAAAAGGGAGGAAGAAGAAGTTGTGCTCTCAGGAAGGAAAGAGAAGGACCTCAGAGAGGATGAAGGTGGTTCGGCTTCCGCGCGGTCCGTCCTCCCACTACCAAGACCGGACCGACTAATCGCGCTACGAGAGGCGAGGAAGGCCATCGCTCCGCCTCGCGTAACCCCGCCCAAGCTGTCTAGCACGCCAACTTCATTGCGGTGACTGCACGTACATGCATGCCTCTTCTCTTTCCTTTCTAAACCATTCGTATTCTCAAGTCGTATGTTTTGAATAGTGTACGATTCTTCCTGCTCGCCCTCGGCTCAATATTCGACGTAAGGCGCCCCATGTTTATCTCACATGTCTAATAGTTGTAGCGGACATTGCTTACAGTTGAAACGTTGCCTACTGGTAATCACAATTTTCTTCAATACAGCCACATCGGACTTTCAAGTCGGAGGCGAAATTTTGGATCGACAAGATTAAATCTTATCACGCACTGGTAAGCAGGTCCAGGTTGCGACTGTCGTGACGCCGGGTGAGCCAGTGGGCAGTGGGCGCTGGGGTTGCTTCACCCGCCTCCTTGTCAGCTGTCAGGTATTTTTTCTGCTCGTCAATCGCCAGACCATGAAGCGCCGCTCCGGCTGGCTCGGGTTACTTCAAAGTGCCTCGCTGGCAGGCTCGTGGGCTTTGCCGAGAACCTAAACTCCTAGTCCGCCGGGAGGACCATGGTAATCATACCTCACAGATTAGGTGCGATTTGCATCACCCCTTTGACTGAATCGCGTGTAAGTATTCGGTCGAGCTCCTCTGAGCTGCGTTACACTGGCACGAAGCAGCCGAAATGAACCGCGGTGAGTTCAACAATTCAATTTCGCGAATGACCCAGGCCAGATCTCAGATCGGTCCACGGGCATCTAAGCGATCCCATTATCCCAAGCATGACACTTCCGAAATTCTGAATGGAGAGTAGTAGTATACCCTAGTATACTCCTCCTCTTTCCTCGGGTAATCTCGCGGGTAAGTGGTCCTTCAGCACCGCATTCCGATACTTTTCCATCAGGCACGACCTGGAACGGCGCAAATATTGCAGTCGCATTGCCATGGCCTGATGCTGTCTTGGAACGACCTGTGTCCAGAGGTAGGTTGAAGCGTGCAATCAATCATCGAGGTTGCCAGTGAAAAAGTCCCTGTCCACAAACATGACAAGTTATTAATGAATTCGGGCGAGACCGGCGAAACCGTGCAATCTTGCGAGAGAGTGATCTGCCGACCAGGCGATTCCTCGTGCCGAAACGCTGTCATTTTTACATGAACGTCCTCCCTCCCAAATATGTTCCGTGTTTCAGAATACTGTCCCGCGTGTCTCGCTAACTTCTCGACGTATGGACACCGCAATGAATTGGCATCGGGAGCTCTTGCGGGGGCCTTCAAAGCCTAAAGCCTTGATTTTTAGTCGAGTTCCCATTCATATCATCTTCCCCTCATTCTATCTCGGTCGCAGCATCGACTTTCAGTGCTGAGATCATGGCCAGTACTAGTGAGCTCGAGAGCACTGACAGCCGGCAGAGTCCAGATTTTGAGAAGGTAGGCTCGAAGGGGGACAGTGCGTCAGCTAGCAGGTCTTGCCGCTTGTAAATCCTGAAGAGTGGCGTTCCACAGATGTACTTGTGCGTGTCGCCGATTTCGACGACCCCAACATCGATCATGAGCATGCCGTTGTCGGAGTGCTAGGTGAGCATCGTGGTTCAACCACATGGTTCACGAGTGACTGAACGCGTTGGTAGAGGACGATTCACCGTATCCTGAGGTGCGATCGGCCGTTGCCAACACGGACGACCCGAGCATCCCGGCGTCTACCATCCGCGCCTGGGTCATTGGTATGCGCGAGCCTCCAACCAAGAACACCGGTGCTAACGTCCTTGACTAAGGCCTCATTTTTGCTATCTTAATTGCTGGATTGAACCAGTTCTTCTTTTTCCGTTATCCCTCCGTCGGTGTATCGGGAAATATCGCGATATTGCTATCATTGCCGATGGGGCGTGCATGGGCCGCGGTGCGTTTTGATGCTATCCACGCAAACTTTGTCTGATTCGGCGTGTAAGCAGGTAGTCCCTAATTGGCGCATCTTTGGAATTTCTCTCAACCCTGGTCCATTTACGATCAAGGAGCATGTGCTCTTGACGATCATGTCTACAGTTGGTGGAGGCCGTACGTACGCTGTATGAATGCACTTGGCGGGTTCTGACTGATTCTACAAACAGCGGCGTATGTGGTATGTTTGGGTTGTCATTCGCGATTGTTACATCTCATTGATGTATTTGATCTATTCAGACGGACGTCATTTCTTCACAGCGCGTGTACTACAACCAGACGTATAACTTCAGCTGTAAGTGCCACTCGTTCAGCGGATGGTCGCACGGAGTGCTCACCATCGCAATTGCTATTTATAACATCTCATCTTGTGTGCATTTTGCCATTCCACATATTCTTACTTGGTCACGGTTACCCCTCCCCCCCCCACGGTGGCTCTTGTCGATCTTCCTTTCGCCGGACCGGTCTTCCCATGGCTCTATTAATTCGCACCCACCCCACGCGCGCACTAAATAATAATCTTATCTTCACTCAATGCACCGCAGACCAGTGGATGCTGGTGATGTCCACGCAGCTGCTTGGTTTTTCCATGGGTGGTATTTTGCGACGGTTCCTGGTCCAACCCCCCTCAATGAGTACGCATCTTGCTTCTTGGGAAACATTCCACTCACGAACGTCGTTTCTGCAGTCTGGCCAGCCAATCTCGTGGGTTGTGTCCTATTCAACACGCTTCATGGAAAGTCCTATGCCGGTATGGGTACTCGAGGAGGGATCTCGCGTGAACGCTTCTTCCTGTATGCAGGGGCAGCCAACATGTGCTGGTATATCGTTCCTGGCTATCTTTTCCAAGCGCTCTCCTACTTTTCCTGGGTGTGCTGGATTGCCCCAGACAATATTGTCGTGAACCAGTTATTTGGATATGTTAGTGGCTTGGGGATGAGTACGATCACCTTTGATTGGGCGCAGATCTCGTTTATAGGTGAGCACGTTATCGTCGAATGGCACCGGTTTGCTGATGGATGGATTAATCGATTTAAGGTAGTCCCCTTGCAACCCCTTGGTGGGCCGAGGCTAACATTATTGTAGCCTTCGTGTTCGTCATTTGTGTGTCCCTTATTTTGTTCTCTCCTGGTGCGGTTACTTATGTGCCCGCAGGGATCCTCATTCCCATACTCTATTATACCAACACTTGGTATAGCCAGTACTTGCCGTACGTATTAAATTTTTCCTCCCGATGTTTGTAATGCTGAAGAGAATCGTCGACAGCATGTCGTCACGTCTAGCCTACGACAACACCGGGAATACCTACAACGTCAGCCAGATTATCAATGCCGACGTGTCGTTCAACCTCACCGCGTACGAGCAATACAGCCCACTTTTCCTTTCGTGCGTCGTGTGTCGCTTATCTCCGATGTTGATGCTCATAGAACTGTAGGATGACCTTTGCATTAGCTTACGGGCTATCGTTCGCTTCCATCACTGCAATGTTGATGCACTCATTCCTCTATTTCCGCAAACAGATCTGGGCCCAGAGCAGACGTTCGATGCGCGAGCAACCTGATATCCATGCACGTTTGATGTCCAAGTATGAGCAGGTCCCCGAATGGTGGTATGGGATCATCTTTGGTGCGTTCGTATCCTGTAACGGGTCGTTGGACTCTTTTAATCCATGTGTTCGACAGTGTCGATGTTCGTGCTTGGTATTATCATAATCGAGGTGTGGCATACCGAGTTACCTGTATGGGCTTTCTGCCTCTCATTGTTGATTGGTACGCACTCTTTGACTGATGAGATTTGGTACTGATGATGCTGTTCCTCAACGCAGCCTTCTTCTACGTTATACCTATCGGAATGATTGAGGCCATTACCAATCAACAGATTGGTCTCAAGTGAGTTTGTTGAGACCTTTCACTATCCCAGTACTCTCATGATTCATAGTGTGATTACAGAATTGATAGTTGGATATGTTCTTCCTGGTCGGCCGATTGCCATGATGATGTTCAAGGCGTGGGGATACATGACAATGGGTCAAGGTACGTGTCGTTGACGAGGACGATGCCACTACTTTTGTCTAACATCGACTAGCACTCGGATTTGCGAATGATTTCAAATTTGGTCACTACATGAAGATCCCTCCTCGTTCGATGTTCTGGGGTACGTTCCATCGATCTCCCTCTATGTTCAAGATTGGATTACTGACTCCCGTCAAGCTCAAATCATCGCCACTATAATCGCCGGGACGGTTCAACTTGGCGTACAAGCTTGGATGTTCACGAATATTCCCGACATGTGCAGCCCGACACAAAAGGATGGATTCATCTGCGCAAACACGGAGATGTTTGGTACTGCGAGCATTGCCTGGGGCGTCATCGGCCCTATGAGAATGTTTTCGTCTGGCCAGATCTACAGCGGTGTGTAGATTGTTCTTGTATCGAGTGGGGGCCGAAGGGCAGGCTGACGCAAACGAGGGTAGGGCTCATGTACTTCTTCCTCATTGGAGCGATTTGCCCACTGGTTACGCACATGATCCACCTCAAGTGGCCTAATAGCTTCATTCGCTATGTCAAGTGCGTCTCTTTTGCCATGGTCGACTTGCCTTGCGCTGATCCTCGACACGTGTCAGCTTCCCAATCATCTTCAGTGGTTTGGCAGCTATTCCTCCTGCGTCTGGGGTCAACTATGTCACGTGGGCGATCGTTGGCTTCATCTTCCAATACTACATTCGGAGGAGATATTTTTCGTGGTGGAGCAAGTACAACTGTACGTGTTACCACCGGACGCAGAACGACTTTTTCGTGACGCTGACCTTGCCATTCTCGTGTGACAGACGTTCTGTCCTCCGCGTTGGACTCTGGCTTGGCTGTTGCGGTCGTTCTCATATATTTCATCCTTCAGTACCCGAAGAACGGGACGATCGGGTTGAACACTGTGCAAACGTGGTGGGGGAATACTGTGTTTTTGAAAACAGCGGATGCACAGGGGTTGCCCTACAAGTCATTGCCTGCGAGCGGTACGTTTGGGTAAGTTTTAGTTGTCAGGTCCAAGTCGTGATCGCTGAACTGGTGTTACTACCCCATGTAGGCCGGCAACGTGGTAAAGCTAGGGTGTAACATACTTTTTAAATTATGTCTACATGCAATGGACTTGTATTTATGAACCAAGAAATCATTATCTATTGATGTGTGCTGAGTCAAGCAGCTTATTGGAGATAACGACTTCCCACAGCGCGGTGTTGTTGACAGCGACCTCGACGAAGACAATCATGGTGATGTCGCCGATGACTTTGCTGACACTCCCCTCGGAGCTGATTGAGGCCGTTTTGGTCTCCTCTTGCTCTCCCCGCACGGTCAGCTCCGTCGCACAGACATGCCGGATGTTGCACACGCTCGTGTACGCCTCACCAGACTCGCACCTCTGGCGCGAGCTCTTCCTAACCACCTGGGATGATCCTCGCCCTGCCCTCGAACACCACGCACGTGTGGATTCCCGCATCGACCCCGGAACTTGGGACTGGGGAACGGAGTACCGCAGACGGGTATCCGCAGATAGATGGCTCAAGGCATGGCGCAGCAACATTTGTCTCGCAGACGACGTGGAAGAAAAGGACGCCGACACAGAATGGCACACCACCGCCCTGTCGGCGCTCTCTGTCGTGCTCGACACGTTGTTGACCCTCCGACCCTTTCCCGCGACACCACCGATTGCGCTGACGGTGGTCGCGCCTTCCACTGCGATCTCGCCGTTCCCCGCTGGGAACATCGGGTCCGGCGTGGGTGATAGGAGGGAGAGTATGACGGGTGCTCGGAGTGCGCCGCCGTTACCGCCCCTCCTCATCGTGCTCGCGAGTGGTATCGCTGCCTTTGAGGAGTCCCGAAGCGGCGTGCGCGTGAGACGAATGGTGTACGGTCCGCACGCGTCGCGTGTGCCGGACGACAACTTGAAGGTGGCGGGACGGACATTGATACCGACGCCGTCGCTCCCACCGCAGCTCGTGCGCACGCTCCTTGCTTCACACGCAGTCGGCGTGCGCGGATTGCCGACGTATGCGCCCTTTTTGTCTGGGAATGACCATTGGGGGGGTGATGCGCTCGGAGACGTTTTCCATCGGATCATTTGCATCACTGGCTTTGTGCCGATACCGCCACCTCTCGTTTCCACTTCCACTTTGACCGCATGTGCGCCTACAACTGCTTCCGAGTCCGTTTCCGATCATCCTCGATCTGCTTCCGCAGAACTGAAGGATCGGCATGATACCGAGGACGAGTTTGGGACGCAGGAAGATGGAGAACAGCATGGGAAGAATGATCACCGCGAGTCGGAAAAGCAGTCCACGCGTCGGATCCTCCGGGAATTTCCCACTCCCTCGCAGCAGCATGCAGACGCACGCACTCTCGCAAAGAGGAGAGTCTATGACATGCGGTACCTCCGCGGTGATCGTTTCTGGGGACCGTTTCAGCTTGTGACCAGGGAGTCTCCCGATCCACGTCTTGGAGCCAGTAGACTGGACGACGATAGGAAGGATAAACCTCAGGAGAGGAGAAGGCGCGCCAGCACGCTTGGTTCTGCGTCGGCGCATGGTGGGGCCCATCGTCTAGGCACTCTTGCACGGTCCATGGGCGTGGATATCGAACCCGACGCGTTCGATTCCACATCAGCATCAGACGATAGCGAAGACGAAGATTGGCACGACCCAGAGGACTCCGGCCAAGAGTCTTCCGCTGAGAGCGAGCAAACCACTGGTGGCGAAGACACAGTGGATGCTGATGTTGATGTGGAGACAGAACCGATGGAACCCGAACATCCACTCATCTCCCTCATTCTCGCCTCCACCGTCACTGCTGACACTGAACCCATCGCCAATCCTACCTCGACGGCCTCGCGCCGCAGGACTAGCCGCTCCAACCCCCGTCTACCACCTAACTCCTTGGTATCTCCGCGCGAGATCAGGCCTCAGCATCTCAGACCCGACTATGCGTACCTCGCAAGCGCGCGGATCGTCGTAGAAGCAAATCTGAGGGAGTTACTTGAAAGTGAGATTGGTGGCGATGTTGAGGGGACCACGTCTGAGGTCAGGGCTGGAGAGGTAGGGATGTTTTGGGAAGATGAAGATGAGATTTTGCGAGCGCGGGCTGGGTCTTTAGAACCAGGTGCGCTGTCCACGTGTTCCTCGTGGCCCTCGGGCGTCATGCCAGACACACTTCTATAGCTTCTTCTTTATCCCATGTTTCGTCGCCGCCTTCTACGACACCGGGCGGCATCACCGAGGTCTCCAGCAGTTTCGAGCTCGCGGACATACTCGCTCAGTTCCAGAACCTCGAGGTTGCGAGGTTAGGTAGTGCGTGCGGATACTGGGGCGGATGGATACAGCGACAGCAGTCTGCGAAGAGAAGCATCGATGGGGGTACGGACGCGTCTGCGTCATCGTCAGAGGGCGATATCGGAGCGAGGAAGCCAAGGATTGTGGAACAACGAGCTCAGCTTGAGCAGCCGGTCGTCGGTACGTCCACCACTGAGGATAAGAGGAAAGGGAAGGAGAAAGATGGCGAGTCTGCTGCCGCGACTGGCCTTGGAGATTGGGAGATTGGCCCCTTTGGCGAGGCGTGTGAGGGGTGGGATTGGGCAGGCGTTGCTGGGATTTGGAGGTGGGTCGCCCAAACGCGTTTTGTGCTCGCCTATGGGGTACCTCCCTGCATTCCGTCGCGTTCATGGTGTGCATCCCCATGATATGCGGCGGCACAGCTTAACATGATCTGACCTTCACACTACACGCTTGTTGCTATGTGTGTCGATTGACGATGATGAACTAACAACGTCCTTTCCCTCGTCTCGTAGACGTTGCGTATGTTGGATGGATTACAGAGAATTACTATGTGAGTGAGGCTTCCTCGATTCGGATCACCTTATTTTCTTCCCGCTTGGTACTTGTTCGCATGGTATGTTGGTCTTTTGCGTTTGGTTGATCATTCAATTGTCACGGACATATTCCATACTTGTACGGTCGGTTCACCGGATACCGTTCTCAGCTTCATTAAAGGTGTTCAACGAGATACTAACACATTCCGGTCGTTTATCATAAACAGTCTTCAACGTGTGTACTAATCCCTCCACTATCGACCGTTCCTGACACCTTGTATAGCTCGATTCTACTAAATTCCTCACTCTTGATACACAAGAAGCGTGTCGTATTATCCCCATGGAAGTTTGGATCACTGGGTACACACGTGCAGGGCTGATGCCAATCTATGACACCGACGAACGTGACAACATCAACGTCCTTCTCAATAGACAACCCAAGACAGGTATCCGCACGGGCTACTTCCGTCCTCCACCTGTGATCCATTTCTCCGGGTTTGCTGTCGGTTCCGATCGTGGTATGGACGACGGGCGGAAAGTCAGAGGAAGCGTGCAGCTCATTGGAGGGGGTGAAGTGAGGTGGCAAATGGTGTGTTTCGTTCTTGTTTCATCATCGCTTCATCGTCTTTACTTCTCACCCATCGTTCGCGCTACACCCTGCATCACGTTCGTTCGCCCATGTTCCAAACGCGAATGATTTGACGTTTGACTCTTTAGGACACATTCATACAGGAAGCAGAGTCGGCAGAATCGTCGACGCCGGAGTGGTCGAGCGAGGCAGTGCAGGTCGGTGGGATCGGGAGTGCGATTGGGCTCCTCGGGATGTGGACTGGCGCGGGACATGAGAGAGCTGATCCACTCGGTGAGCATTTCTGGATGTGATGTTGTTCCTGAGATGCTCAGTTTTGGCGCGAATGCAGGCCCATTCTGGGCGTGGAAGGTTGCGTGATTCGATGTGCAGGAACTTGAGGGGTCTGGATGGTATTGATCGAGAGTGGTATTTCAGAGTCATGAATGTCAAACTGTACTGTAAAGTAGAGAACACGCTATCATTCGTGTTTTGGGTAGTAATTTAAAAAATCCTCATTTATAGTCCTGCGGGGCTCTGCCCCATGGTAGACTGTACATAGGGTAGTAAGTTATACGGTACGTCCCACTTGCCGCTACTCAGCAACGCTCATAAAGCGAGAGAAACTGACGCGACGACGAAACGAATGCATCGAGTCGAGAAATCAATCCGGGGGGGTGCTCAGACACGCAAGATGGAACAAGAGGCGTCGAGGACGATTGGGATCACGAGAGGGAAAGAGCAAGATGGGTGGCACAACGAGTGGCACACGCAGCGACTCGAAACGAGTCGATACGAAGATGCTAGCTGGCGACGATGCGAATCAGCACGAGCGGTACAAACGCGGGAAAACGACGTACCCGAGCCATCCACACCACTCACCCAGTCGCGAGATCAAAACGATCGATTAATCAATATGGGAGCACACGACGCACAATAGACATAGATCACTGGAGGGTGAACTCGCACAACAACGTCGCGCCGATATATTTACCCCGCATGTCCAACAACCGCATGAGACACCACCCCGACGCGAGCTGATCCAATCGCGCACAAAACACGGCCACATCCTCGTCTCGCCGTACCGCGTGTCGACGTACCACTTTGATCCTACATCCCTCGGTTAGCAGAAGGATTGGAAGATAGGGGGTACGTACTGGAGGAATGCCAACGCGTCTGCGGCAAATGTCCATTCAAAGGCTTGGTCCCAGGTGAGATGCACCACGTCCATGTCGTTGGCTTCGGCTTCTGGCCCGGGTACTGCGTCACGCTGGCCATGGGCAGGAACGCTCTGCCAGATGCGTTTCCCATCGCGATGAAACAGCTCTGCTTGGCAGTACCCTACAAAGTCGTGTTGGTCCCCCTCGGGTTGGGGTACTGCACCAAAAACCGCACGAAAGGGAAAGGAAGGGATGAGAACGAGACTTGTCCAGCACGCACGCACGCACGCATGGCGACTCACGTGCACTCAGCCCAACCACTCGCCCCATAAAATTCCATTTCCTTTCTTCATCTCCTCCCTCAAGCTCAGAATTAGGCCTCGCAACCCAACCCCCCGTTCCCCCAAACATCGCCTCATTCAACCACATCGCCTCATTCCAACTCTGCCAATTCAAACACGCCATCTGCGTCCCGCTCCGCCACTGCACCCACGGATCGAGATTGGAGGAGGTCACGCGGAGCCCGTCGGGGTAAATCCGGCGGAGGTAATGTGTGGCGTGCTGCTGAAGGATTGGGAGGGTTTGTGGGAGAGGGGGATGTTGGAGTTCATTGATGTTGAGGATAATGTTGGGGGGGTAGGGAGGACTTGGGAAGACTGCGCGAGGTAGAGTAGGTGTCAGTGATGTTTGGACGACAGGAGAGGTATACCTTGACGCCACCATGCTTTGGGAGGTTTCATACTGCGCGAGTAGAACCCGAGGCTGGCGAGTGAGTCTGCGATCTTGGGGTTTACAAGTGCAGCGTCGGCGTTGTTGTACTCTTTTGCGTCCCCTACCGTTTCCGGTACCGCTCGTGCCTCTCCGTTGGGCTCTTCCTCTGTTTCCGAAACCATGTCTTCATCAGGTCCGTCGATCACTTTTTCTGGGTAATACTCAACCTAGACCCGCGTCAGCATTGGGCAACCAGACCACCCGACACGCCAAACACAAACCGCACCTACCATGAGCACGATCCGTCCTCGAAGCTGCCTCGGCGTCACCGTCTCTCCACACACACCCTCCATCTCCCCCTGCACCAACGCCTCACCCCAACAGTCAACCATGATCCGGACCAATTCGTCCTGGTGGGCGAGCGGCACATGACATTCGAGGCTGACGAGGACAGGCCAGTCCACATCACCACTAATGCTTTTGACCGCCGTCCCAATCGCCGCACACACATCCACAAACGGCACACTCTTACTCAACGTCCACCCATGCGTCACGACAGGCACCCCTCGTCCGGGCCTTCCATCCCACCACACGTCAATCTCGATGCACCGTGCGGGGGTGGGGGCAAGGAGGATGTGAGTGTAGGCGGCGGCGGAGGAGCGGCCGAACAGTTGCCAGCCTAGGAGGTAGGTGTTGTGAGAGGAACTATGGTAGTCATGTTAGTATGTTGGAAGTGGAGATGTGAAGAGGACATCGGTGGTGGGAGGGACGTACGAGATAAAGTAACGTTTGAGCGGGAGGTCGTCACAGACCTCGGGCACATTCACCACGGACTTGTACGCTAATGCGACCACGTCCTGTGCAACAGAGAGGAGACGTTGGGATCGGGATCCAACGCCAAGTCAGTACGACCAAAAGGACAGAGTTGAGTTTGACTTGCCACGTGACGAGCGGCGAGGAAAGCGAGCACTGGGGGACTGAGCATTGGCACGGTTCCATCCTCGCTCTCAGTTGCAGTCGCAGTCGCAGTCGCACTCCCCGGCGTATTCGGACGCCTCCGAGGGTGGAGATTGACAGTAGTGTTGATGGAATAGTGCGCCGAAAGCACTTCTGCTTCTGCAGCCAATGTCTGAGCGTCCATGATGGCAGTAGGACGTCCCAGCACTAGCCCGAGCGAACCAAGGCTGGAGAAGGGCGACAGTGAAGCTTAAATGGCGTCAACAGTGCATGGCCGCCACAAGATCCGGTCGGTAAGTACTCCTTGCGGTTAACATTTGGCGTTTCAATTGCGTCCACTAATCTCTGACATGGATCGGACATGGACAACCATTGAACTTGAAGGTTACTGGAATCCGCTCGTCATAACTCGACCACGGGGCGGGGTGGATCGGTGCATAATGAAGTTCTCCGACTTGAAGGGAACCTACGGTAATATGTACATAGCAAGTATGTAGTAATTAAACTTTCGAATTCATGTCGGGGTTCGAACTATGCTACATCATATGACAGCAGCTGCAGGGTATACTCAAACTATCACGACATAACTTACCAGTAAGTAGAGCTGGCAAGGATTCTGTGTATGTACATACTTACTTGGGATCCAGGCGGACATGAACAACACCCAATTGTTCATCACAAAGCACAGGCCCGTTTCAGCACCCAGGAACCACGAAAAAGCTCACATTTTTGACTTCTTTTATACAGTATGTAACTGATCTAAACAACCCTTCTTCCTCCGCCTTCTGCTAATCACAGCTTGAACGACGAGATGCGAAGTTGATGCGGCCCGGTGAGTCGGCGATACCATGAAAGTGTTTTTTTTTTGGCGAAACCTAGGTAAGTCACTGATTATTATAAGTAGATTCCATTGGACAAGGTCCTTATGCCTCCGGCGCGTGCCATATTAATAACAGGCTTCCATTATCAAAAAGCCTTGATGGTGCTATGTAAACCCTACTGTGTCAATGATGGGCTGACGAGTCCAACTTGATGATGTGGAGCGTCTCGTAAGTAGGTCTTCTTATCTTCCCGTTAAACACCGACCCTGGACCCGAAACGCCGTATAAGGCGCCTTGTAAACTCGCATTCTCGATACGAGTGGCTCGTCGTCTCCCCCACAGACTACAGTGCGCCGCACCTCGTCATGGCGCTGTCGCTGCCGTCCACTCTTCCTAACGCGGGCATCGTCAATGGTGTATACAAAATATTCAACGTCCAATACCCTAACCAGGTCGCCGACTTGGTTTATCCGGGTGGCCTCAACGGCGCCATTGTGGGATATAACTCTGCCAGTGATCCCTCGAAAAGGACGGAGGTATATCCAATACTTCCAACCATATGTTCGCTAATGCCAACGACACGCTGGCCTTTCTGCGTGGATTAGTGGGACGTCACGAATGTCGTGGTCAATTTCCCAGTCCAGAACCAGATCACGTTGACCAACCAGGAGATCTCAACGTACGCACAGGCTGACATTGTGAGCTATTCCTGTCCACGTTCGTGACGGCCTCCATATCGATTTGAGTTGTCGTCAGAACCTGCAATCGCAAGTGGTCGGGAACCCTGATGGCCCGGCGACAATATGGAGTGTGAACCCGACTCCGACCGCGGGCCATTTCTAGTCAGTACGCGTCCTGCTTTGGCTATCGTTGCGTATGCTGCGCCGGTTTGACGTTCAACTAATGACTTTTGTACGACCGCAGCATCCTTTCTCTAGAGACCTTAGCGTGGACGCTCGCGGATGGAAACGACGGAACTAATGTGAGTAATGGTCATATCGTCGTTATTTCGTCGTTGGTCTGTGTTCATGATCGTCCTGTGACTTTTGTGATAGATTACTCTGGAATTGTTTAACACACCCACGAACGACGCACAGCTGTGGCAGTTCTTGCGTGTAGATTAGAATCGGCATGCGTAATTAGGTGGATGAATGTGGTTGCATTTTGTTTGGTGTTCAAGTGTCAGGATTCGCGTTCCCTGTGTACTCGACGTTGACAACGACTTCAGGAATACCAAGATGAGTTAACTTGACGCGAACATTCATGAAAGGGCAAGGGCATTTGACTGCTCAACAGGATTTGTCCAGGAAACATTTCGAAGTAGCTTGGACACAGCGCGGCCTGAACCCCGGGCCAACAATGCGTGGTAATCACGATTACCTGCGCATAGTTCAAAGACTCGACGAGACCTTCGCTACATATTTGATCGCCTTTGCCGTCACAGAGCTGCAGAGCTGCAAGTATCTGAATGAGTGCATTGAAGCCGCCTGTCGAAGTCGGCAGTCATTGAGCTTAATCATGGACCATGAATCCATGGTAGTGCTAGTCAGACTCTGTCGTACCAACCGGCAACAACTGAATTACTCAAAAACAAGACCCATCGAACAAGCACGCACCATACGCGCTTGAAGTACGATTGCCAACCCCGGGAACGCCCCATCGACCCCTCGTCGAAGGGCACAAAGTGAGTCTTCGCTACCTCGTCCATCCCACGATCCCGAAAAGCGAGCGAACAAGAGTACCGCCTCAGCCACGCCACCATCTTATCGTGATGCTGCGATGACGAGACAGCCCGTCACTTATGGGAGCAGGCGAGACCAGGTTACGAAACAACTCCGAAGGATATATCGCGCGAACCATACAACCTGAAAAAACTACTTCAGTTACGCCTGAGGAAAGGAATGACGACGGCGGCTGCCAGTGGACCGTCGTACGTCCGAGATCGCGACGCGGGTCTAAGAATAGCACCGCGTCTGGAGACCATAGACCAGCCCGGGCGATGCCTGGAAAACGAGGGCACGCGACGCGTACGCTGTCTGGAGACCATAGAAGGTCGGGCGAAGCAACGTCGGATGATCTAAATCCAGACGTGCACGGGACGTTGCAAACCGTTCGGTTCCTGTCGCTCGTCGGAAAAGGTAAAACGAGGTTAAGAAAACGAGAATGGGACTTGCTGAGTCAAAAAGATGTATACAGCCCCCGAAGGAACTGGAGCCTCTCTCTGGAGTTTACTGGGCTAAATCCTAGTCGTTCGCAAAAGAAAGAACTGGGAGTACATGGGCGAGTAAGCCTGAGCCACTGTTTAAGTAAACAGTCTACCTCACCGCGTGTCACTGTCACAATTGCTACACTCACTGGCAGGCTGTACGCAAAGTTGTTGTCTATTTCAGGCGAGCGGCTATTACTGCATCAATGTGCCTCATCTTTACCTCGAGGCTCGTGATGTATAAGCGGCGTTTTCCTCAGTCGTTGCGCCACGCATCTTTGCAGACACGCCGACTCGATACCCGATTTGCAACCAACTGCCACACATCATGTCCAGCGTCACACCAAATTGGTTTGATGACGATGGACTCCAACCATGTCTGGTAATCTCGACGCATGACACCAATATCTGGAAACTCGAGTATCTCCCTGACGGACGACGCGTTGTCACCGGCTCTCATGATGGGACTGTGAAGGTCTGGAATTTGGCCCATGGGGGGCAAGAAGGGACGCCAATGGAGCACGAGAGCGAAATAAGAAGTCTCGGTGTGACCCGGAATGGCACCAAGATCATCAGCGGGGACGAAGATGGGAAGATCAAAACGTGGGACGTTGAATCGCACGAACTTGTCAAGGAATGGATTCACCCAGAGAGCTGCCCCATCGTTGCCATTTCGCCGAATGATCGACTCATTGCGGCTGGTGATCGGGCTGTGGCTATTTACACCATGGAAGGGAGACAGGTCAACGGTTCCATCAAGGTCGGCCAAGCTGTTTGGTCCATGTCATTCTCTCCCGACGGAACGAAACTCGCATGTGGCACTGATGTCGGCATCCGCGTATATGACGTCGACAATAGCACCCTCATCTTACGGGGCCGCCAGGACTGGGTCTTTGACGTGCTGTGGTCACACGACGGCAGCAGGCTCTTCTCTGGCTCGGACGACGAAACGATTCGCTGTTGGAATTCCGATACGGGGAGACCAATCGGAGATCAGTGGAGAGGTCACAAGGACAGTATACTCTCCCTCTCCCTCTCCTCAGATGCAACAATCCTTGCGAGCGCGTCCTTGGATCGCACCGTTCGCTTCTGGGATGCAACTACTGGTAATCCCAGCGGACACCATCTACAGCATGATAAACAAGTCGACGCTGTTCGTTTCTCTCCCTCTGGTGAATCCGTGGCATCAGTAGCAGGTGATGGGAAGATATATTTATGGCGGACACCTCGGTTGAATTCCATCACACATCAGGTAATTGAGTACTCCATTCAGATGTGTTCGCAAAGTGATTTTTCATTTGCTTACACTTCTCAATAGCTATCCGCAACACTTCGTCCCCCCACACCCTTGCTACCCCATCCCCTCTCGACCGCGGTAGAACGCCTCGGACAATGTCGAATACCCAACTTCAAGTATGCCTTTTCGGTAGCCTGTAGTCCGATGCTCTAATATACCTTCTTCTTTTGTCAGTGTAAAATTCCCCCCTCCACCAGATCTTACATCCTATATCTTCAAAGCCGATGATCAGTATGTTGCTGGAGGAGGGTTTGGTGATGTATACAGGTGTTGGTACCGTCACGGTGACGGTTCGCCGAAGGAGGTTCGTGTTTGGTGCATGACTCGTGTAGCCTGCTATTCACCTCTCCCCCAGGTTGCAGTAAAGGCATTTCGATTCAGGTTTGCAATAGATGGTGATGTGAACGATAGATCTGTCAAGGTAGCTCGTCTCGTCCATACCCAGTAATGCGATCTAAACCGCCTCGTAGATGCTCCGTCGGGAGCTTGGAATTTGGAGGAGACTCGATCACATCAATGTTGTTCCATTCCTGGGAATTGCATATGGGTTTGGAATGCGTGGCGCAATGTCCTTGGTGTCGTTATGGATGCCCAATGAATCCCTCCACCATTTCTTAGCAAGGCATGACGATAATCTATGTTTGACACACCGCCTCCAGTTTGTGCGTCCACTGAACTTCTACCATATCCACGACCTCTGACTTTTTGTGATAGCTGCTGGATATTGCCAATGGGCTGCACTACTGTGGGTCGCTGTTATCATTTCCAAGGATGGAAAAAAATAAAAATAAAAATAACACACCAGTGCATTCTTTTCCAGTTGTCCATGGTGACCTGAACTGCGTGCGTCAAAGTAGAAATCTCTTAGTCTCCTCTTTGTCTAACCAAAAGAAAGCATAATGTGCTTCTCGATGCAGATTACACCGCGCGCTTAGCTGATTTCGGATATGCTTCCTTGGTGGGGAATATGAATATTCCAGAAGCATTGACCTATCTCCAAAGATCCACCGCAAGACCGGGAGCCTTGCGCTGGACCGCACCAGAGCAAGTTGATTCAGATGAGACGTTCAATTGGACAATCAAGGCCGATATATACTCGTTTGGTTGCGTCGCTCTTCAGGGAAGTTCGCTGGACTCAGATGACAGGCCCATGCTGATATCCTTGCAGGTTTTGTCCGGCAAACAACCATGGTCGGAAGTCCGGAAAGACTCTGCTGTTGTGTTGCGCTTAGCGATGGGACATAATCCAGGCCGACCAGAGTCTCCAACATTGAATGACTCACACTGGAATTTAATTCAACAATGCTGGTTATCAATGGAGGGACGCCCTGCTGCGGAGGTGATAATATCCTCCATTCAACAGTTCTTGAGAGATTGTCCACGATACCCTTCCCTCCGTGATTTGCTCCGGTCATGGTCGAGTCAGACTGACGGCGACGAGATCAAAACAGGTATATAATGATGATTATCTCAGTCCAGTCCATCATGTTGACGCCTCAGGCTCGGCATCTCCACCCATCAGCATGGCCTCGCTATCAGTCAATGATGCATCGAGCTTGGCCCGACCCACGAGAGCCAGAGACGCCACACATCGCTGACGGGAAAGCAACCGAGGTTCAGGGTGACCACAGTGGGCGTTGGAGAGGGAGCGAGGGAGGCGAGACTTCCGAATGCACACTCTGGTGACGATGACACAATGGCTAGCTACCAGGCTCTACGCGACCCTTCTGGACCTGCCCACTACCGTCCTACGGGCCCTCGGTGTCCCTACTCAACGCGGATATGATTCCCCCTACAAGAAGCAGCGTGTAGGCCTGCATTTCACCCCTATATATTCGTTTCCCGATGATTGCCGTGGACATATGTGACTGACTTGACGCACGATGGATATCAGCGCCTCCGTTTTGCCGTCAATTTACGGCCTTGATGTATTTACCTACCAGTAGCTCCAGTTATAGGGTACCTCACCTAGACATGCAGCCGAGTATGTGAGAGCCCCGTTTTGATTGACTACTGAGAAAAGCAATCATTGGAAGAGTACGACATGCAGTAACCCCAATGTCAACATATTTTCCAGCTATGTAGGTGGCCCTCCAAGTCGCAATCTCCAACGGAAAGGCTTGCACGGGCTCGTTGCTCATCGACAACGTTTTTTGACCGCACACGACTAGGTCCGCTCAGAATATCCCCACCAAACTTTAATTTCCTTCCCATCCGCTGCCATCTCCTTGAATACCTCTCGTGCATCGACGCGAAATCGCAGGACGCCCGTTCACCGCGTTACGCACCACCCCCAGTTTGGCGAACAGTGTCTCGCCGGGCCGGAGGCGTTCATGTGCGCCCTCGGGGTGGACTGAAAGCCTATCCATGGATTCGTCTATCTGCAAAAGCCCGCACGGCAAGGTCCCTCTTGAGTCTCCATATCGATCGTGAGGAGAATCACGAATGAAAGGATTCTCCTCGCGATCGATATCAAGACAATTGGAACTTTTTCAAAGTTACGGATCGGTCGAGCGTGTGTCAATTGAATACCTCGTCCTATCAAGTTGGACTTGCATGAAGACGTATCCTTGCAATTTTTCCACCCCACTCAATGTGGCTAGGCGCATTCGTAGCGCATCGGTGCCGAGCGAATCCTGTAGGCTGACGTCGAATGCGGGGTTGCCCGGAGGAGGTGGCAGTCCGCCAAGAATACCTGCGAGTGTATCGCAAGCAACGGGTATTCTTCCCATCTCCGCTTCCAGCTGGAAATGAGCGCGTCGAAAGCAATGCCACACCTTGCGATCGGCATACCCGTTGGTAGCGATGATGACGTGGTATAAGGCGGGTGAGGTTTCAAAGAAAATCTTGCGAGAACGCTACATTGGAGCGATTCATCATAGGGAAAAGGCGAGCGCTGAGCGCCAGCGCCCCCCACTGTCCTGGAGTGTGCACACTCAGAGTGCCTGCACCACACAGTGGGTTGCTATATGAAAATCGGGGCTATACGACCTGGAAATGCTCAACGCCTGAACTTTTGTGTCAAATTTGGACTATTCGACATCCATGATTGGAACGACACCACTCGTCCACGAGTTCAGTTTTCAAACCTGTGTGGAACCGGGTTGACACAGTCCCAGTCCCGTATTTGAGCTCGAGTTTGAAACACCTCCCGGAGGGACGAGGCCGAGGACGGGAGATGGACGGCAATATCGACAGAGTACTTCGAGAGGGCTTCCACGATGGCAGCCGAACCGTAGCAGAGCCTGCAGCTTGAGCGAACTTGATTTTCCGATCCCCAGGTTGAAACCACTTGGACTAGATTGTTGGAAATCTACCACGGACGCGACGGGTGGTGGGAGAGGTGGAGGAGGGTACGAATGTCGTGTTGGTTGACGTTGGAGTCCAAGTTGGGAATGCGACGACTACACCCCCATGGTGTTATCGTCCAACTCCACGTCGCGGGGGTAGGTACATAGCGCAGCGCAGAGGGTGACGACACACTGGGTCGCGTTTGAGCGAAAAAGGTCATCGATGTAAGTTGCACTCCGTCGTGCACGGTCCCGTCAGCGGCTCAAATGTTCATGCGTCACAGGACAAGAGTCGTCAAAGCGACGGACGCACGAGGCGGTGAAATTAGGATCTGAACCGCCGTCAACCTGAAACTTTGGTATGTACCCGACGAAGGTGACGGCATCGGCCCGGGTTTCGGGGTTTCGGACTAACAGCTACTACAGTATATGTCTTTGTAAGTGAAGGATCCACCGAGAGTCCCAACAATGTTGGCCAGCTCAAAGTCTAAGTTGCAGGCGCGGCGCGCGGCCCCGAGAGTCCTGGAGCCTCGGTTCGGTGCCATACATAAGATCCGCGCAATCCAACTTGCGACCCGTTCCACAGACTGGCACAGCTCGCGCTACGGATTACCCATTAGAATATTATTTTAGGTATCATTACGATTACGACGTATACCAAATCCACTGTGCGGTCCCCAGCCAGACACCAGACGCACACCCCGAACACGATCCGAAAATCGTACACACACAAGGAGGGAACGACACGAATGACGAGAGACGATCGATGAGATGGATGATGGTATAGATACACCAAGAGAAAAGAGAGAGAGCCTGAGAGAGAGAGAGAGTAAACTTGAAGGGAACACATAAAAACACGCAACGCTCCCACCGCTCACAAGATCTTGTGCGGTTCTGAATCGCTCCGTCCACCAAGACTACACTCTCTTCGCCACACCGGCAACTCGGTCCCGTCCATGCCGTCGTCCTCCACTTCTTCCTCGTCTTTAAATTCCGCGTTGTCACTCGCATCGCGCAGGTTGAGAATGAGACGCGCGAGCGTGATGTTGGAGATGCTCCAGATAAAGCTGCGTGTGTGGTAACGATGATGTCGTGTCAGGTACCGCGACACGAAGCACGCATACGAGAGACACTCACAACACGCCCAAGAATGTGAGCGAAGCCTAGACGGTCCCGCGGAATCCGCATCAGAGCAAGCCCACCCACGCACATGGACTTTTTGCTGACTCACCGGTGCAACGACGCACAGCAACAAGTTGACGACACGTAATGCTAAAAGACGGCCACGTCAGAATGCAAACGATCGAATAGCGATCGACGAGGGGTTTACCAAACAAACCCTAGCACGTGCGTGTGAGCGCGCCCTGCAGGTCGAGAGAAAGAACACGCACGAAAAAATACAAACTCCCATCCCTATACATGATCTTGGTCATCCGTACATTCCGTGACCGCGGTTGATCGAGGGCATTCCACACCGCCGCCAAGAAAACCATGAGTTCGAATGCAATCTATGCATTATGCATGAGCATGATATTGTCCAACAACACGCAACGACCATCGCGCACACCAGGACTCCACAGCATCACAAATTTGGGTTTGGACATGGGCATGCAGGCGCGCAAAATGGGGTCAATGATGAGGGTTGCTAGAAGCCCAATAGATTGAACGTAGGATGAGCAACGTCATGATCCCAGACGGAGCTGTAAATACACGCACGCAGCATGTCATATACGACATAGCCCGCAAAACTCAGCGCCACGAGTTGCGTGACGACGAAAAACGTCAGGGTGCCGAGCATCAATCGTGGGGATCGATCCCAAAGGACCCACAACCGCAGTAAAATTAAGACTGTGGTGTTTCATGTCGGATCAGTTGCAGATACTCCGGCTTTCTCAAAACAAGCGCATGGCTTACAATTGCTCGTGGCAATGGACAGCATGCCGACAGCCACCCCGATGGCATACCATACTTTACATCTAAGAAAAATGATGCATCAGTGATGGACGCACCACGCAATCACAAACGATCGACTCACAACTAGACAACATCGATAAGTCCAGCTCGACAACAACGCCAAGCAAAACGGAACAAAACGGAGGCTGAAACGTGCTTACCGAAAGAGATAGGTACGGCGTCACACCACTAAACTCTGCCAAGCAAGGAGGGATCGGATTCATGAGCAACCACCTGGAAACGATCAGCCGACCACCTTCGCTTACCGTGTGTCTGAACGATCATCGCAAACGGTACCATGTAGCGGTTGAACAAGAACAGGACCTTGGGTATCGATAGTCTCGCCATCCAAATCAACCGCACTTCGCCCGGAAAAGTGAGGATGTGATCCCAGAGGAGAATCTATTGCACGAGCAGGGCGGCCAGGGAGGGTGATACGTGTGGCATGTGTAGGTGTCGGTGAAACGAACGCGTCACGCAAGGGTCACAAAACAGACTCGGACGTTGAAGAGGACAGGAACGCACCACCAGCCCGGCCGCTAACACATACCGAAAATTTCACCAAGGTCAGATACTCCCAAAAATAGCCCCTCGTCCTTCGTCCAAAGGAACGCACGTATCGACAACGGAATACTCACCGCTCATATACTGCGACGCTTCGATGCGTTCAATGTCGATCGTACTGATGGGCGACGCCATCGAAGTCCAGCGCTCTCGTTCGCACTTTTGTGCTTTCGGGGGGGAGGACAGACCCGGTGGGGGAAAAAAAGAAAGATATACCCAAGGAGCGCTGTCGAAACGTCTATGATCGGCAAATTGGATGCCCTAATAAAAGGATCGATCACCAAACCGGAAAGTGAGAGGGTGATCCGACTAGTTGCCGGTTGCGTTGACATTCATGCGCCATGACTGGACACGCCGACTCAGTCGGAAAAGAACTTACGGGAGCCTGCGGCGTTGGAGAGGACAATGATGAATTTAGGAATCGTGGACATATGTGGTCCAATGGGTAGGGAAATCAATGACACACGGACAAGGGTAAACCCATTTGTGTTTTTCTTCCCAGCCGGTCCCTTTTTGTTCGTTGACTCGTTGTTTGGCTATAGCCTTGGAGATAAACAAAGCGCACTCCCTAGACAAAATGAAACGTCAAATCAACATCCACACAATCTTGACTCACGAGCGGGGGAATTGGGCAAATAATCCCTTGGCGTTTATATCGAGCCTGGGTAGCATGTTGCGTAAATTTGGATCACATATATCCATGACAAGACTTGAATTCGGGAAAAGGTTGGAAAAAGATACATAGGGATTCGCATGAGATTGTCCGCAAGTTCATGTTTAGCAGACCATGGGGTTATGATGGTAACAAACAACAGCCCCGCGGTTAAACAAAACAATCCGCCCTGGAACGGGCGTTAGATCGCCAAAGCGCATACGTGCACACGAATTGTCCTCGATGGACGATGGGCAGTCTTATCCAGGCGCTCTCGCAAAGGCAAGACTCTGCAGCCTGGCAAGACACAATAGTGTTCCTGTCTACTATCCCCATAGGGGAGGGAAGTCCTGAAGCTCGGAGACTCGAATTGATCTATGGGCGAATATCGTTAGCTGTCTGATGTCATATGGGGGGTGGAGATGCAATACCTTTGATGCGGACGTTTACCGGTCATGGGTCGGGTTCCAGTTTCTCGCCCCTCGCCAAGACCCTGACGACCTTGCTGGGTTGAGCAATCACTTCCATCATCTGCATGACCGCCGGCGGGCGTTCGACGAGACCCGCCCCACGCGGGGCGGGAGGGCCACTACCACTATGTGAGTTAATCCTGCCGCGCCCTGGAAGTCGTTTTCCCTTTTCGTCGTCTTCGGCACCACGATGCTGTGCAGGAGCAGTAGATGACACGAGAGTCGGCTCGAATTTGAGCGTCGGGATGCCAGCTCGCGCTGCCCAATGACCGATCAGAACACCTGCCGAACGAGGCTCATACCTGTGGAGATGAGGGCTGGGGGCAGGAAGTGGGACAGGAGAGGATAACTCGGTGTTACCCTCTGGGACGGCTCTATCGACTTGTGCTTGGGCTGACGCGGGAGAGAGGACCGCGAGAACAACCTTGGGGTTCTTGACATCTTGCTTATCAAGGGTTGAGGCGGCATGGTTGACTTCCCAACGGGCACAGCATATCATTCTTCTGACCCACTCTGGGGATCCGGACAAATGCAGGCTGTGAGAAGCAGGTTTTTCCTTATCGTCGTCTGCGGTGGGGTCTCTGAACTCAATTTGGTCCCACGGTACAAAAGCGTCATCCCGCTGGACTCTGATGCGGGGATTTGTTCCAACCTGTGCTTCCAAGATCCTAGAAGCAGAGCGGGCTTTCTGGGCAAGAGAACTCGTGCCCTTCTTGAGAAGATCCAAGGTATTGAGCGCTACGCCGGTGCCGTGAGTAGCAACCCCACATATGGGAGAGCAATGACCGACCTTCGAGGGGGATGATGACAATCTCTTCACGACCATCCCTGCACCACTTTTTGACCTGATAGAGTGCATGCACCAAGACGCTTGCATCGACGATCACGAGATCTGCATCCTTGTCCGCCACACTGACGCTCATCTTGCGTGGTTTCTCCTTGTCCCTGTGCCTCTGTTCTGGTTGGTCTCTCTCCCTGTCGGTGTACTCTTTCTTGGTCTGTTTCTGTCCAGATGCGGGGCGCGGCTTTGCGCCTTGGGTGACGTTAGCGCTGCGGCGGTTCGGGTTGGGATGGGCACCCAAGTCGGCCTGTGGCTGACGTCGATCTCTCCAGTTCCCAGAGGCAGGGCCGCGAGTGACCGACTTTTCGAGCTGTTCGACTTGATGGCTGAGGAAAGCGGCACCGAGAGCGCGAGACATGGCGAGCTTGTTGGGCGTGGGTGCTGTGGCAGGCCCCTGGGAAGGGGCGGAGTGTCGCTGTGAGGGGGACGGGGTAAATGAAGGGGGGAAGTCATACTTTAGTTTCTGCCATGATGAAGTACGCCAGTTTCGTGATATACTCTGCGGAGTGTTGGTAGTTGTAGTAATAAATGTCGGTTAAGAGGAGAAGTGCGTGTGATTCGTTCCCGCCTCTGACACCTATAATAAACCGCTTAGTCAGCACACAGCTCGTACGTTGTTTGCACTTGTTTCGATCCGGAGCTTGCACGTGGCACTGCTCCTGTGTATGTACCACTGCCAGCAACGTCAGGATGTCTGACGAAGTCATCGGTACATGCTGCGCCTTTATCATCACTGCATGTCTCGACGTGATCGCTGGCATATGTGTCGACGTTGCATCCGTCCGTGAGTCCTTTAAATTGAGTCCAGCCGGATCGGTAATCGATTCGGACCTGACCCCTGATGTTCGACTCTAGGACGTTCGTGTACCGAGACCTTGTGTCGTTGTTCCTGTATGGGATGTCATAAAGACCTGATAGACGACTCGGAAGAAGAACGAGACCCACTGCTATCGCGTACCCAACAGCCTTCACCACAGCCCCCCATGCGCAGCAATATTTAACTGCTAGCCTCTAGACTTGCACCACTACCGAAGCGTCAGCCCGCTCGTCATGGTTGCGTCGTACGCAAAGCCCGTGTCGAGGCGTGACACTCACCTTGCTGTATCACAGTCCACATATCGTTTCGATGTGCTTTGTATTGTACTCACGCTGTTCATAAGCCACGTACGGACGTTCTAGTTTAACTTGTCGATGCATCCGACCGTCTTGTCAACCGTGTACACCGACCGCTTTCAAGTACCAGAAACTAGGCGGTTAGCGGAGCATGAGCTCTAAGCTGCACATGTGACCCCATTTACAGGAACGAGATGCACTCTGAACCTCGCAACTTGCACTGCCCCCTACTTGATCAAATCAGTGCAAGGCAAGGAAAGATACCGATCCGTAACGCCAGAAGTAGGCAGGACGGACGTCCCACGGATCCATTCATGGAGCCGCCTGTGTGGACGAGTGCCAAAGCGACGCGCACTGGCCAAGATGGCTGGAACCTCACGCACACGCGCGAGCATAAACGACCCACAAAAGACATCTGCACAATACACATCTACACAATACACATCTGCACAATACAACTTCGTACCCAAACCTAAGAAAATCCATATACTATCTTGTGTCCGACTATACGAATATCCGAAACAACTCTCCTCTCACGTGCACCATCTACATCCCAGGCAACGTAAAATCAGGATGATCAGGCCAATTCCCAAGCTCCGCCGGATCACCTCCAATCCGGACCCAAGCCGAGTGCGACGGCGTCGGTCCATCCAGCACAAAGAGTTGGTGCCAACTGGGCGGACTGACGTATGCGTTGGGCGGGGCCGTAATGGTACACGTCGTCCCAGCGCAGGAAAATTCGGGAAAGAGGATGCGTCCGCCACTCATGACGTTGCCGTGCGTGCTCGACGAAGCTGCGCGGGAATCGTCAGTATCTCAGATAGACAATGGAATCGTACGTGGGAACTCACCTGCGACAAGAGAAATGCGCATCCCGCCAGTGGTTCCCTGGAAAAGGTTCACGACGATGTTATATTGTCCGCCAAACGCCCAATCCGTCTCCGTGATCGTAAACGTCGGTTGCTGGAATCCCTGGTTCAAATACGGAGGAATGTACACCTCGATCCGCATCTCTTCTGGATACCCGGGCGTCTGTGGGTCCGAGCCCGAGACCAAAACGCGGCCGTCCGGGAGGAGCGTCGCCTCAGAGTGATAAAGCCGTGCAACGATCGTGTTGCCCAGGATCGAGATGCGTTGACCGATGGGCTGGGTTGGGTCGTAAAGGAGCGCATTGTAGTTGGGATCGCTCGCCAATCCGAATCCAGCGACACCTTGGTGAGCACCGTTCAGGATCATGTACGTCCTGTAGCAATTCTGTCAGCCTCACACGCGACACGTCTTGGGGTCAGCGCTGGCTCACCCATCCGGAAGCGTGACCATGCACGGCATCACTCTCTTCGATGGCTATACCAGGTCGTCAAGTCAAAGGCGCTCGAAGCATACCACGCATACACGTACCATTCTCTCCAGCGTCCATGTCGGGTTCGTAACCTCAGGTGTGATAGATATGCAGTTGTCCAGTGCTATACCACCGTAGGGTGTGGACCCACCGCAAATCAGAATCTCGATCGGATCGGTATAGGGTGCATGTTGCGGGAAAAGCACGGCCGATCCTTCCATCGGATACGTGCGCCCCGCGAGGAAGTTGTTCACCGCACCGGGCATGTTGGGTAGCTCTGCGACGGTATTGAATGTCACCGGGTCTAATAAGCGAGCTTCGTTGTAGTATCCTGAAAGCACCCTAATTAGACGCGCCGATCCTAAATCGTGTGTCCTCACCGATGAAGATGCGCCCGCTTGGGAGTACCAGCAAGAATGGGTACAAGTTGTTTGGGTCCGTGCGTTGCATGTAGTCTAGAGTGACGGTCGTATCACCGCCTGCAGGTTTTGGGAGGATCTCTAGACTAGGCTGGGGTGGACCATTGCTGCCAGATTCTCCGCCCACGACGAGAATACTGCCGTTCGACATCACCATCGCCGACGGGTACCACCGCCCACGCTGTAAAGCCATGTAAACCCCCCAGCAACATCGACGTTGGAGTACTCAACAGACCTGAAGCGTCAGCTCATCCACGTTCTCCTCCCAATCATGCGTCCCGTTCACCCCCGGACTTCCATCCGGATAATACAACCTGACCCCAAACGTCGATTCGAGTGACCACCCACCGACGTTGATCTGGCGCCCGCCTTTATCCGGGAGGACGATGCTCGCCGAACAAAACACGTCCGACTTGACGTGCATCTCGCGCCATGCCAACAAGTAGTTGTTTGTCAGGCTGGTATCCAATTCATAGGCGCCAGTGGAGTTGGTGTACTCGGACGTGCCGAATTTTTCGAGGAAAGACACCTTGTTGTTTATACCCACGGTTGCGATCAAGGGCACAACGAGGCCGCCAATTAGAAACTGATAACCATGAGCCTTGCCTATCGAACTTGCAGCAATTTCAGACTTGCCTCGTAATACCCGGTATTCGCGGGCGTGTTCCAGACGAACAATGGGTTCCCGGTCCAGTAGTAGGTCGACAACCTGTTTCCAGCACCACACAGTTCGGTGGCGTCCCCGGAGCAAGGCGTATTGCAGTCTGAATCGGCGACATACGCCCCGCCTTTGGTAGTGACATCGGCAACGTCACCGCAGACTAGCATCTCAAGTGTTCACCACGCACGCACGTCAGGACCAACAAGAAAATGAAGACGTACAACACTGTTGACCGTACTCCAATCCAGCAGCAGGATAACCAAACGCAGCGCACTGGGTCAAACAAGCTTCGACCGTGTTGTTTGTCGTCCAATCCAATTCGTATGGGAACACTCTCACTCCGTTTGCATTGTCGCTATTTGATGAGGCGTATTTCAGGATATGGCCCTTCTGACAAAGCATATCCACTCACACGAGGCATCCTTGGTATTGCCATGATCCTGGAAGACCTTTCTTCTGAATTGTTCTCGGGATGCCTCCACCTCCACCGAAACCAATACCTCCTCCCGTGGAGGCCCCTAACGCCCCCGTGTAGTTGTACACGTTGAGACGGTTTGGACCTCCACAATACTCGGAAGAATTTCCGGCACATGTCATGTCGCAATCCGTCAGGGGCGTTGGTACAGACCCATATCTAAGAGCAGAATCACAATCTGACATGCTTCGGGGTTAACATAGATGGCTAGGCCAAAGAGTGACAGCACTGACAGCACTCATTGGCGCACTCGGCGCCCGCCAACCCGTACCCTGCGGTGAAACAGGCGGCGGTACAACTCTCGATTGTCACACTACCGTTGACGGTGGCACCATACGACAAGGCCCGATTGGCGACCGAATCACTAGTACAAGAAGATTATCAGTATAGAATCCTACCAACAAAACCACGCCTCACTTGTAACATCCGAGTGAATGCCAGTTACCAACACTATCCACAGTGATGGGGCCCGCGGCCTGAGACTGGGCACCCGTCTAAGAATTATCATGAGGTGTGAGACCGAATGACAGAAAAGACCTCACGTGAAGTATCAAAGCCGAGAACAGTATGAAAAGACGGAAGGCCGCCATGTTAAAACTGTTCTCTTGCAATTCCCCTCATTCTGAGGAGGCACTTTATAGACTGTACGAGCGCTGGCTTCAACCCGATCATCGTGTTTGACGTGGGTTCCCGGTAAAGCAAAGCACAAGAACTACTTACTTCGTCAGGAATCCAGTGAGGTACGAGGAATCTATTGATGAGAGCAGCCAGAAATGAGTGCTAAGTGGACAGAATTTGGTAACATTATTCCGTCAGGTTTGGGTGACATTAGGCACTCACTCACCTAGTCCGAGCAGATCGAGAAACCGAGGTGATGTAAGGTCCCCGTATCTCCGTGAGATGAGCACAAACACCTAGGGCGGAAAGACCACGGACATTAAATGCCTTGACAAGGAAACCATGTGCACATAACCCAAGGTAAAGTCAAAGAGATATCGCCGCTCTTAGCGAGATGGGCGCTTACATGTCTTCGTATTGGAAAGTAGGCTGTAGCCTATGTAGCAGCAACACCAAACATGTCGGTAATGGGCTGAACTAGATTGATATTCTGCGGGATCGCATGCTCGCTTCGTGTGTGCACTACTTGAGCTGCCCTGGGGAGAGAGGTACCTAACCATGTTGAAATGCGTCTATCAACCACAGTATCGTCGAACTTTGGAGAACAACAAAGCGGGCCCCTGATAGAATGCGGAAAGAGTGAAAAGGTCTCAAATCTCGAGAATAGGGTACCATTGGCGTGTGATGCCAAGGCTCCGCCGTTGAGACGAAATAGGAGGTTCTGGCAGGGGAGATACTAGACCGGTAATCGGTGAAAACACATGGCACGCGGGCTGATCAGACCTCGGTGTCAACGTTTCAACGTTTGTCAGATGGTAAACAAGTTGAAAACCCATTGCCAGGTGGAAGATGGTCACATGCTGCATCCTGTCGAGCCTGAGCAAGGTTACAAGGCTACAGTGTTGAATCTGACCATAGTTGTATGTCTTCAGGGGAATTAATCAATCAAGTTGCGCTCAGCACGAGGTGGAACAAAGGCTCGGGGCGAATGAGGGCGAATGAGGGCGAATGATAGCAATAATGTAGGCTGGGCGTGCTACGGTCCCATTCAGACTCAGATATATATATCTGCTCAGCGGTGTCTAGACTGAGAAATCAATTTCTACTGTGTCTGGGACGAGTTCGTAAGTAATTTGCGCTGACAAGTTCCAACTCATTTCTCAAACCGCAGACAACGTAAAATTGGGATATTTCGGCGTTGGGTGGCGCAATGATGGTACGCGCGCAACTTGAAGAAAATAGATGCGCCCGCCGCTCATGACGTTGCCGTCCCTCGTATGATCAGAACGACTATCAAGTTCAATCTCGAACTACTGTATTAGGTCTGGCTTAGGGAAACTAGTTGTCGTCGGTGCTGGACGATCGTCAGCGAAGTTGTTTAGTGTTGCTAATCATATGTCTAATATTTTGAGGGAGTGCAACGAGCGAGACCTGAATGGTGCTCGTTGCTCCCTGGAATAAGCACATTGATCGTGTACTACCCACTGCACAACGCCCAATCCTAGGTTCAAATACGGAGGTATACACCTCGATCCACATTTCCTCTGAGTACACATTACGTCCTGTTGGGGTCTGTGGATCCGAGCCCGATATCAACACGCGGCCGTCCGGGAGGAGCGTTGCTTCAGAGTGATAAAGTCGTACGGCGATCGTGTTGTTGAGGATCGAGATCGGCGTTGACCCGAGGGGCTTCGATGGGTCACAGAGGGCGTTGCAGTTGGTGTCGCTTGCGAGTCCGAACCTGGCGACGCCAAGCGCGCGCCCTTCAGGATCCATGAAGAATGTTTGTTGAAGCTCGAAGCTTGCAATGTGGGACACGTTCCTACAGTCGACTTTCTCATACCGTATGTGGTACAGTACACTTTCTCATAGTGTATATGCTCGGGAGCCAGCTGTTTCCAATACACTACGAGAAATATTCAGTAGCAAAATGTTCCCACGCTGATGGGGTTGATCGATTAGAAATGTACACTACGATAAAACACCGACCTGTACGCGTGCACGTGGCAGCAGAGAGCTTGTCTATTACTTCGGTGGCTTGCACGACATTGCCGCCCAGGAGATGCACAATCACTTCCTCAGCTCGCAATTCCATAGATATTATTATAGAGACACCTGGAGATTGTAGAATATGGTGTATTTGTATGGAAAGAGCCTTTAAAACAATAAAAATGGAGTTGTGTAAAGTACAGTGGGCTAAAAGGTGGTCGATGGATGGCAAAAAATGGCCATGTACCGACATTAATGGCCAGATCCAAGGCAATCCACTGCGTGTGATGGGCTGATTCGCTTGGGCCATGTCGTACAGGCCCAATGATTATAGAGTTTCCGAGACACCTGATTCTTCGTTTAGAGGAGAATTGCAATGCTATTCGATGTCGATGATTCCAGCGTGACAAGAGGAGCAGACAGGGGTGTCACCCTCACACCCAGGTTTACGCTCCGCTTCGGCCACCTTCGGCAGCTGCAACAACAGAGCTGGCAAGACAAACTCAATGCCGAAGACTGCGAAAATTCACCGCAAACGCCCTTCTCCTCATGATCCAGAAGCCTCACTCTCGCGCGATGAGGTGGAGGAGCGAATCGAGAAGGCCATCGAGTCTTGGAAGCGGAATGAACCCCATCCTCCAAGAACATCCCTGATTCAGCGGTCTATACAATTCTCGTGCACGCCCGTAATGTGCCTGTGACCAGCGCTGCCACTGGAACGCCTGCTTCAGGTACTGCATCTGTACCTCAGGCTCAGGCTGAGCCTTTCGACTCAGATCTTCCCATTCATCCTCCAACTGCCTCAACTTCCCTTGTACATCCCAACAACATGCCTCATCACTACATGAATGTGCCGGGCCCTTCTCAGCGCACGTCTACATGGGTTCATAACCACTCAGGCCATCCAAGCTCGTCCAATGAGCCCTACCATGTGCTTGCTGGAAACATTCAATGTCGCTCGCCCGGTAACCTCCTCAGTACAGAATTTCACCTTCGTGCACACTGAGCAGTATCCTTCACACGGTCAAACTGATCAATATTTTAATTACTACCATGTAAACTATCCCCGTCAGCAATAGACTTGTTTTTTCGTTCATCCTCCTAAGACTCAACCCTTCTCTCAGTACTTGAATCGGAGTATGTCGGTCTCTTAACACGGCTTCTGTGCCATGCCTGACAATCCATGACCAGAGTGTGCATATCCTATGGATTTCGACCCCACCATATTGATTCTGCTCGGGCGACTTCAAAACATCACTTTTCATAGTCGTCCTTGTGTGAGCTTGTAACCCAGGGACAAAGGTAAAAGCCACTCCAGATCCGAAGTCAATAAATTTCGTAGTTGAGTAGTTATTCAAGAAATGGTCGAAATTGTGCATTTGCCGTCACGGTGTTGAGGTGTTGAAGCCTGCAAGATGAGTCTGCTGATCGGAGACTTGTGCCGACCCGGCCTTTTGCGGCCCACTCCAATATTCCATATCCAGACCGCTCCCCTGTCCGAGTCACGTGTCTCGTGCATTCGGTGCAATTTTTGTGAATATATATATTGTAGTGACAGAAAAACTTCACCTTCGAGCCCGTAATGTCCAGCGTAAATAGATTAGAGACTCCCACTCAACTCCAAGCGTCTTTTTTTATAAACGTCGCCAATCTAGATGACCGTCCCGCCAACGCTAGGAGCGCCTTCCCCACTTCAAACCCCAGGCAACGTAAAATCAGGATAATTCGGCCAATTCCCTAACTGGGCCGGATCACCCCCAATCCTTACCCACGCCGAATGCGATGGCGTCGGTCCATCCAGCACGAACAGCTGATGCCACCCCGGCGGACACACGTACGCGTTGGGTGGCGCCGTGATAGTACACGTCGTCCCAGCACAGGTAAACGCGGGAAAGAGGATGCGTCCGCCGCTCATGACATTACCGTGCGTGCTCGACGACGCTGCGTCGGAATAAAGGCGTCAGTATCCTCAGACAGACATTGGAACCGCGCGGGAACTCACCTGCGACGAGAGAAATGCGCATCGTGCCAGTGGTTCCCTGGAACAAGGTCACGACGATGCTATATTGTCCGCCGAGCGCCCAATCCGTCACCGCAATCGTAAACGTCGGTTGCTTGAACCCCTGGTTCAAATACGGAGGAATGTACACCTCGATTCGCATCTCTT